>JARLTB010000495.1:0-47835 GCA_030141615.1 Unio pictorum
AGTGGTGAGTCAAAAGGTGCATACCAGTAATTCTAAGAAATACGTGCATATTTATAAACCACAATCCAAAAAGCCACTTGCGGGAGCTCTCGTAAAGATTCGCAGAATTTTTTACTTAGGACCTTTGCAGGCTATCTCGTTGTACTTGTCTTGCAAGAAATTCTGGTGTCGGAAGCAGGCAAGAAAAAAGTTCTCTACTAGCAGGCCAAAACGATGCGCGGTGGATACTACTTCCCCGGAGGGGACTAATCTCCCTTTGGGGGAGAACCTTGTCCTTGGCTGTTGCCTGCTTCTGTACTGTATTTTTCATACTAGCCTGCAATCCTTTGGCAGCTCAGCGCAATAACACCGAAAGAGCAATCCCAGGCTGCCAATACAAACCTTGGCAATTGGTAAAACTTCAATAAAGTTGAACTAGCTACCACCGAGGCACAAAGAATGCGCGGGCTTATGTTCAGAAAAAAGCTACAAGAAGGTTGGGGTATGCTTTTTGTATTCCTAGTGATGAAAAACTTTCCTTTGGATGAAGAACACAAGTATACGAATTTCCTTGGCGTATATTTCATCTAAAGGAGAAATTAAGGAGATTGTATCACTTATTCCTTTTTCTACCGCATCTGTGCCTGCAAGCTACTCTGTGCGCTATGCACTGGAGGTGCCTCGGGGTGGTTTGAAAGGATGGGCATTAAAGTTGGGGATATGCTAGCAGTACCCCTGCGGGTTTTGTTTTGGGTAAGTGAGCGGGCTAATATTTTTTTTATTCATAGCAAAATAAATTAATTGTAATATACTTTTTATGCCGGGTTTATTTTCTGGCAATTAATATCTGGAGGTATTATATGAATAAGTTAATGTATCTACCCCCCCACCCCCCCCCCCCCCCCCCCCCCCCCCACACGCACAACCTAAGTATAATTCTTTAACTAGTTCATCGCAGGGTTTGTCCCCCCCCCCCCCCCCCCCCCCCCCCCCCCCCCCCCCCCCCCCCCCCCCCCACACACACACACAACCTAAGAGGAATAACTGTATGTAAGGCGGGTAGGGAGTTCTTAGCGGTCCCAAGAGCTTGCTCTTTGCATTGTTTCTTCTGTGTGTTGGTTTTTCGCTGCTGCCCCAGGGGCAGAAGCAAAAAAATCTAATCTGGCAGTGTTAGAAACTATTACAGTTTCTGTGGGAGGTAATGAGTACCCTGTTAGTTTTGCAACTGGAGACAGCCAAAGTCAGACAATTTCCTGGATTAGTCCCGCACCTACTACGTAGTTATTTCTGCGCTTACACTCTCAAGTGGAGCCACCGCAAGTATAGACGGTAAATCCCTTGTTGCAGGCGATAGTGCTAATCTTACTAGCTTAGCGTTTACTGTTCTTGTTACTGCACAGGACGGTACTACCACCAAAACATATACCCTTAGTCTTACTATCGCTGCCCGTGGGTCTTTTACCGTATCCTTTGCCGTTAATGGTGGATCAGCAATAAATCCTGTAACAGTGCAAGAAGGCGATCCTGTTCAACTACCTATAGATCCTACAAAACCAGACAGCATCTTTTGTACATTGTACCGGGATAGTAGCTTAAGCACTGTATATGATTTTGCAACACCTGTCCGAGCAAATATTACCTTGTATGCAAAGTATCACTCTACATTGGCTATGCTAACTACCCTTGTAGTCACCTATAGCGGAAGGGATTACCCAGCAGTTATTGGGAATGTAGCTGGCAATGCAGCAACTGCCACCATTACAATAAACCTGCCTTTGGGTCTGCCACTCCAACCGAGGTGCAGTACAAAACAATAGAGGTAAGCCCACTTGCTACTGCCGACACGGTTGTATCAAAGGCAGATATACACATAACACAAACACAAAGAATTGTAGTAACAGCCGAGCATACTACCACTATCAACACATATACTCTAGTGTTTACAACTAACATTCAAAACCCCACTGTGCAGTCCTACTCTATAAATAACTTTTTGGGGCAGGGGGTAAAAAATACTACCACCCAGGTAGCTTTTACGATTGGCAATGTGGCTAATGTAGCTTTTACCTACACAATGGGTACAGTTACAGGTACTAAAACAGCAGTCAATAATGAGTTCGTGCTAACCGGTGCAGACTTGACGACTCTTGCAGCTACTGACGGTGCGTTAATAGAATTAGCATAACTCCAGCAGGCGGTAGCAAAAGAGTACTTGGCAACTATACCTACAAGCCATTAGAAATTAGGGCTTGGCAAGACTTGCAGGCAATGCAAGGTAATTTGGCAGGTGCCTACACCCTTGTAACGATATTACCATGCCCGAACCAGGCACAGATGGGCTCCCTGAGTGGGGCTTTGTACCTATTGGGTACAGATATATAATGGTATAGGTTATACTGGAACCTCATTTAGTGGCAGTTTAAACGGCAACAATAAAACAATTAGTAACTTTTTCATCGATAGCACTCATGCCAATTGGCCTGTAGGAAGAAGATATATAGGGCTCTTTGGTGGAATTAGTAGTAAAGGCACAGCAGTACAAAATCTTACGCTAGCATTACGAACAGCTACAGACAAATCAAGTATATCGGCTAACGATTCTTATGTCGCAGGGATTGTGGGAGAATTATCAATGAGTACTGGTACACTGGACAATGTACATATTGTAGGAGGTACAATTAGTAATACAGGTTCATACACGGGGGGTATTGCTGCTGAAAATAATGGTACAATAATTGGTACAAACACCGCTGTTGTTACTGGCACATCAGTGATAGGGGGCTTGGTAGCAATAAATACTGGTACTGTAATTGGGTATAATGTAGGAGCAATCTAATGGCACTGCTTCTACAATAGGCGGTTTAGTAGGATATAATACGGATAAGAATTCTGTTGTAATAGGTTATAACACAGGCACTGTTAGTTCTTCCACCGTCCAAGTAGGGGGAGTAGCAGGAACAGCACCAAGCTATATGGCAGCATATAATCTAGGATCAGTTACAGGCAAAGGAAAAGTTGGCAATCTTACTGCTACTCTCTATAATAGTAAGGTTATTGGCTTTGGTGCAGGCAGAATGCTGGCGATAGTGATGTTGGTGGTTTAGCAGGAGAAAACTTAGATAGCTCATCTACCAGTATTGGCTACTGGGATAAAGAAATCTACTGGTCAGGCGGCTTCAGCAGGGGGGCAAATGCATTTGGCATTTCTTCCATTGTCAATATCGTATTCACTGCACCTAGCACCTACAAGGACAATCTTGGCACTACCGACACAGCAGATGATGTTACCGTTTTTACCTTAGCCGACTTTACTAATATATTTAGTTGCCGCAGCAAAGCGGGAAGTGGCCCAAACTAAAAAAAACATTTACTCTGTAACGCCACTTCCTACACACTGCCTGATGCCGTATACAACAAACAAGCCGATGCAAACGTGGTGGGGTGGTAGCTTTCCCCTTCTAGGTAGGGACTTGGGGCTGGTTCCTTGTGATGTTGTTTATAGCAGGACAGTCCTAAGTTGGTGATAATATTATTTATTAATATAAAATAACTATACACCTTGTAGCACTTTTTTGTAGAGTTGATGGCTTAAGGCTATCTACAACCTAAAGTCCTTGTCTTTAACCGTGCTAGCAAAATTTATTCCAAAAGTGGGTTTAATGGGGTACGCACCAACTGAGATAACCTGGATTGCAGGGTTCTAAGAGCTGATGTATTAGCAAGGCACCTCTAAAACCCAATATTTATTGTTTTGTAACTTGGCTTTTTAATTGCTATAAAAAATGGTTGATCGCATTAGACTTCTCTCATTCTTTCCTTTCTTTAATTCATTTCATTGCTATTCGGACAGACTACACCCTCTGGAGTTGCACATAGCGACATACATTGTATACCAAGGTTCGCCCTGGCTCACCTACCAAATTCATTAGTCCAATCACTACCTGTGTTCGGGCCATTTTCTTTATTCTAATGACCAAGCCTTTCATACTATTTTCATTAACTCAAACACAGGTTCAATTATCTCCCGAGTCTTAAAATTTTTTTGATTTCTTTTTGTTTATAGAACAAATACACAAATATTATGATACCATCAACATTGAGTGTGGATAAATTGTGTAGTGTTTTTAGGATGTTTATCTGCAGGAATATTTTGACGGCCTTTTTCGTATACTTGTCTAGTTCCTTTTCAAGTTGCCTTTCATAAGAGAGTGTGTTATTGTCCCTTTGTGTATCTGCTCTTTCCATCGATCTAGAAGTTCTAAGGAGTGGTTACTTTCCCAGGCTGCAGTAGTTTTGCTTTCTATTTCTCTTTGTATGGTACTTCTATGAAATCCTAACCTCCTTCCAATTTCAGCTATCGTTATTTTTGTTTCCAACAGCATCTCAATCCTTTTTCTATCCTTCAAAGTTACATTTGTAAATCTTTTCATTTTGCAAGTTTACACCACAAGGACCTCTAAGGGATAAAGCCCCTAGAAACCCCAAGTGCACAAGGGCAAAGTTGCAATAGATGTTAGAATTTAACTATGTAATTAGAACTAATATAATGCTGGAGTTACAACAAGTTGAAGTATCAACGATGCTGCATTTGCAGCATTTTGTACCAAATTACCTTTTAAAAGTAATTGACGGTGATATTTGGTGTAGGATTTTTTTGGATTGCCTTTTTATGTACAAAATGTTAGTGTATTGGCTACAATATAAGCAATGTAGGAATTATTATGCTCAAAATACTATTATATCCTAACTCTTTACTTTGCAATGTTTCAGAACCTATTGGCAAGATAGACGGGAAGATAATTAATCTTATCCAGGACTTATTTGATACAATGAAAGGAAGGGGTATTGGTTTAGAGCACCGCAGGTGGGTGTTAACATAAGGCTTTTTGTAATTGATGTGGAAGGAATAAAAAAAGCTTTTATCAATCCTCAAATTATCCAAACATCCATACAGCAATCGGTATACGAAGAAGGTTGCCTATCTTTTCCTAACCTCTACTTAAAAATAAAACGTTCTAGTCAGGTTATTGTTCAGGCGCAGGATGAAAATGGTAAATTATTTACCATCGATGCAAGCAAGCTGGTAGCCAGGGTTATACTGCACGAATTAGATCACTTAGAGGGTACTCTTTTCATTGATCATGTAGATGAAAAAGCCCGAGAGAAGGCTCTGCGCATGTATGAACAACAAAGAGGATTGGAAGCCTAATGCGCATACTTTTTGCAGCAAATGCAGCAATAGCATGCAGTTCTTTGCAGCAGCTTCATGCAAAGCATACTATTGTTGGAGTGTTGTGCAACCCCGATAGGAATCGCAATCGTGGCAAGAGTAATCCTGGCAACCCAATTGCAGACTTTGTACGCTCCGAATTAAGGGCACTCCCGCTATTACAGTTTGATACTTTACAAGAAGAAGCCCGTAGCGCAGTACAGGCATTACAACCCGATATGCTAGTGTGTTTTGCCTATGGCAGTTTTTTTGGCCCTACATTTATTTCGCTTTTCCCACAGGGTGGTATAAATATTCACCCAAGTCTGCTGCCTCGGTATCGTGGCCCAACCCCAATACAAGCTGCCATATTGAACCTTGACACCGAAACCGGGGTTAGCATTCAACGGATAAGTAATAAAATGGATTGTGGAGAAATACTAGCCCAGGAAACAATTAGGCTATCCGGCAGAGAGACCACTCGCGTACTAAGCGATGTAGCTGGGCATCTTGGTGCAACACTGATTTGTCAAGTAGTGAAAGAAATAGAAGAAGGCAAAGCTTTTGCCCGAGCACAGGTGGGTACTCCTAGTTATTGCAGCTTGTTACAAAAGGAGGAAGGCTTGATATGTTGGTCAGAACCAACTTTGAATATAGATGCCAAAATAAGGGCGTACTATCCTTGGCCTTTGGCACATACTACTCTTTTTGGGCAAAGGGTCAATCTAATTGAAGCTACTCCGTTTAGCGATGTGTCTGCTCCAGCTAGCGCAGCTTTACATGAATTGCCAAGTCTAGTGTCTGTGTCTGCAATGGCAGGATTGGGTGTTACTTCCAATACGGTAGCTCTGCCAGGAACAATACTGTGCATAGATAAAAAGGAAGGGCTAGTGGTACAATGTGGCACTGGTTTATTAGGAATAGTGAAACTGCAATTACAGAATAAGAAAGTGCTTTCGCATCGGGAATTTGCCAATGGCATTCGGGGGCTTGTGGGCAGTGTTTTAGGTATAGAGCCAAGTGAGCAATTACATAAAGGAGGCTAACATTAAATCAGTTAGTATAAGAAGCAAATATGTTTGTACACCAAGGATTCACAGGTTATGAAAGTCTATATATGGATTAGAAGTAAAAAGGTACTTGCAACACAAGAGTGCAATAACCAGAAAATAATTTGTTTTATATAATAAATATTAACATATTGCAGAGTTTTTGCTATAGTAATGACAGAATAGCCAATTTGTAAAAATAAACAGCAATGCAGGTATGATTACGAAATTTCTGTTTAACGTAATTGGTATTTTAGGAGTGTTTTATTAAACTATTTTTTATTGCAATTCTTGCGGTGGCCTTACAGCAACAACACTCTCTATTAGAAATCGCATCTTTTGTAACATAGGCTCAAATGCAAAACTAACAAGATATGAAGGTAAGACAACCTACTAATATGTTAATTAGAATTTAAAATTGAAGGGTACGAAAGCGATTTTAGATTTCAGCAATGCTATGAATTGTAAATGACAATAAGAAATTGATAAAACCTTGCGGTTCATTGCACAGAGTGCAATGGAATTGCTCAAGTGCCAGGTTTTCCCTTACAGTAAATGCCATTGCCTTTGGGCAGACATTAATATATGCTAATTGTGTGTGTTTTTATTATTGCAGACTTCTAAAAGCTAAGTGTGCTAATGTATTATTTTATAAAGGAAAGTGCATATATGAGCATAAAAAAGAATCCATTATCATTTTTTATTAATTTTAAAAAACTAGAAAATCTAGAACCCCAACAATACAGAGTTATTATATACGCCTTTGTTGGAATTTTTCTCTTTATGATATTTGCTGGCATTGCTGCATTTATGTTGTCCCTGCAAGGTTCGGAGAAGACTTTGGTGCCTAATCTACGGGGAATGGCCTTAGACCAGGCAATAATAACACTACAGGAAAAGGAACTCTATCCCAGGCTTACACTTCGTTTTAGTAACATCCCTGCAGAAAGGGGTAAGGTAATAAGTCAGAGTCCGCAACCTGGTACTATTGTCAAGGCGGGGAGAAGAATCCAGTTAGAAGTTAGCAGAGGGGCTGTAGTTGACAAGGTAGAGAATTTTATAGGTCAGGACATTAACGAAGTAAAAGTGCACCTGCAAACACTATTTGCAGGCACAAGAGCTTTGCTTGTAATTCAGGAGCCAACTATTTATGTGTACAGCAATGCCAACCCAGGAACAATCTTAGAACAAGACCCCTTGCCCGATACCGATATTGCTGAGCCTGCGGCACTTAAATTAGTAGTAAGCCGAGGTCCTGATAAACCTCAAACACGGGTGCCAGATTTTATTGGGATGTCTATGGCCAATGCAGTTGCTATGGTTCAGAAATCCGATATTGTGGCAGATTTTGCAATGCGGCCAGCAAGCCGAAATGAAGTGCCTGGTACGATTGTTGCACAGACACCGGCTGCCGAATCACTTGTGCCATCAAATGTTAGAATTAGCCTAACACTAAGTAGCCCCCAGATCACTCAACAAGGCACCAGCCCACTTATAGCTTCAGTATTCAGAAGAGAACTCCCCGAATATCCTTATCCACTTAAAGTTAGTTTAGAAGCCTATACCCCCGAAGGTCAGTGGGAAACATTACTTATTGTAAACCACCCAGGGGGTCCTTTTAGTGTTCCTTACATATTGCAAGAGGGTAGTTTTCTTGTGCTAAAAGTACTTGACAAAGAAATACCTCCACGCGAGGAAGTAAAAAATCAATGAAAGGTACAGTTGTAATTGAAATGACGGATGCCAAGCGACAATTTATTTTACAACAATTAACAGTGCTGCAATCCTATCTTGCCAATGGTGTTCGTATGAAGACAGTAGTATATCCTCGTATCTCTGCACCCCCTAAAGAAATACAGAAGTCTCCTACGCCTTTTGCGGATGCCCCAAAAATACCCGAAACCAGGTGTAGACTACAATTTGTGAATGATCAGTTGCAAAAAATAGCCGCAGAGGTAGCATCTTGTGCAAAGTGTCGTTTGTCTGTAACAAGAAATAAAACAGTATTGGGAGAAGGCACTGTGCAGCCTTTGGTACTTGTAGTTGGTGAGGGGCCAGGGGCAGAAGAAGATAGCCAGGGCTTGCCTTTTGTTGGCCCTGCGGGTATTCTGCTAGATAAAATGCTGTATAGTATTGGCTTAGACAGAAAAAGTAATTGTTATATAACTAATATAGTCAAGTGTAGGCCTCCTGCCAACAGAGACCCCTTTCCCGACGAGAGAAACCTTTGCCTTCCTTACTTATCGCAGCAAATAAGCCTCTTAAAGCCACGCTACATACTCTGCCTGGGCAGAGTAGCCGCACAAACACTTTCTGGGAGTAGTGCAGGAATTGGGCAAATACGGGGAAAGTGGTTTCCTTACGAAGGCAGAAAAGCCATAGCCACATACCACCCAAGTGCTTTGCTACGGGACAGCAGCCTTAAAAAACAAGCCTGGGAGGATCTGAAAATCCTAAAAGCAGAACTGTCTAACAATGCAGGAGAGCAGTCTGAGCAACCTGTACATATCTCATGAGTGCAGAAGAAGGTACCTTGCCCAAGTCGGCTCTGCCCGACCTAGTCCTACCAAAGCAGACTAATTCTACTATCGATGAATATGTACAGGTAGTTTTTGATCTACCACAATTAGGAATCTTAACATATCGCCAGAATGCTAATTTTACTGCTGGAAAAGGTTGCAGAGTTTTAGCAAACTTGGGCAAAAGAGAAGTTACCGCTTTTGTTATAGGTACAAGCAAGGTTCCTGATATAGATAGCTCCAAGATAAAGCCTCTCACTAAAATCGTAGATGAAGAGCCCATTTTTAATGCTCATTGCATCGAGCTTGCCAGGTGGATGTCGTCTATGTATTACTGTAGTTTTGGACAGGCTTTGGCAGCAATGTTACCTTCTGCAACTAGTCCAACACGTATGTCCTCTACAAGTGCCGAAGAAATTTCTGAATGTACTGAAGATAGCTATAGGGGAGGCGGGGTAGAGGGTATGGATTACCAATTAGGAGATAGAGTAACTAACCTCTCTGAAGAGCAAGTGCAAGCACTTGACAGAATAAATAATTCAACACAAAAACTGCACTATTTGTATGGGCTTACAGGAAGTGGAAAAACAGAAGTATTTTTACAAGCAGCCGAAAAACGGCTTAACGCAGGAGAGTCTGTAATATATCTGGTTCCCGAAATTGCGCTTACTGGCCAGGTAGTAGAGGCCGCAAAAAAAAGATTTGGTTCAGGCTGCGCTATTTTGCATTCTAAAATAAGTGGCGCAAAAAAACTGTTGGAATGGAAAAGAATTATCCGTGGTGAAGCTCGAATGATTATTGGAGCCAGAAGCGCAATTTTTGCGCCTACTCAAAAGTTAGGATTGGTTGTAATAGATGAAGAACCAGAAGGTAGTTATAAATCTCATTGCACTCCCAGATATCATGCCAGGCAGGTTGCAATGAAACGTTGCGCCATTGAAGGTGCAAGCTTGGTAATGGGTAGTGCTACACCTTCTGTAGAGGCAAAATATTTTATGGAGAAAGGAACATTTGCACCTCTTTCCTTAACAAAAAGATTGGCGGGAGGCTCGGTACCTACGATTGAAGTTGTAGATATGAAGCAAGAAGAACACCCTTTGTCTAAAAGGTTACTAGAATCAATGCGCACCACTAGAGCCGAGGGCAGACAAAGTATACTTTTTCTTAATAGACGAGGTTTTGCCTATTCTTTTCGATGCCAGAGCTGCAATAAGGGACTAGAGTGTGTGCATTGTTCTGTTTCCCTTACCTACCATAAAACAATACATAGTCTGGTATGCCATTACTGTGGGTATAAGTCTGGGCTCCCTAGTCATTGCCCATCTTGTGGCTCGCTAGATGTAGTTTGTGTTGGCTTTGGCACCGAGCGGATAGAATCTGAAGTGTATACACAATTCCCCGATGCCAGGATAGCCAGATTGGATACAGATACTTGTTCCCGTAAAGGCGAGCTAGAAAGTATTCTAAAAAATTTTAAGGAAGGGCGGGTAGAAATATTGTTAGGCACTCAAATGATAGCGAAGGGGCTTAACTTTCCCGGCTTAAAAACAGTAGGGATAGTTCTAGCCGATACCAGCCTGAATGTACCCGACTTTCGATCTGCAGAAAGAACTTTCTCGCTAATTCTGCAGGTAGCAGGTAGGACAGGACGATTTTTTCCTGATGGACAAGTTATATTGCAAACATACCGGCCTGACAGCCCTATAATTAAGGCAGCTTCTTTAATGGATAGTGATGCCTTTTATAAGGCAGAGCTAGATTTTAGGAAAAAGTGTGATTTTCCCCCATTTACTCGTCTTATCAGAGTAGTCTTTAAATCAAAAGAAGCAAGGATAGCCAAGGATGCTGCCCAAACTTTTGCAAGCCAATCTAGGCAGTACCTTGCGAAACCAGACGAATTGTTAGGCCCTGCAGAGTGCCCCTTAGGCAGGATAAAGACTTTTACCCGCTGGCATATTCTGTATCGCTCTGCGCAGTTTTCCCAATTGCATAAGGCGGTGTTGCAAACTTTACAACAATTTCGCTCATCCAGGGAGCTTCGCCTAGAAATAGACACTGATCCTACCAGTATCCTTTAACTCCAATATGAAAATGTAGTTACCTACTTTAAAATTGCGAACCAAGTTGCATAGTGGCTTTGACCAAAGCAATAACAAATCAATGGTTACTAAGTGTCTTATTTTCTTTGCTTGAGATTTTACCGCTAACCGCCGAAAAATAAGACTATATTGCCCGATAGCTTTAAATGTAGCCATCTTTAAAGAAGTATCAAAAGCCAATAGGGTAATGATTTTCTTAACTACTAACCGGAGGTAGTATTGTGAATATATTCAATGTAAAAAAGTTCTCTTTACTTTTAATTATCTCGGCTTCTCTGATAAGCCTTAGCCTTGTTGCCCAGCAAGGGCAGCAGGACCAGCAGAATCAGGATGTACCAGTAATAACTCAAACATCTCAGGTTGCAGCAAGCACTCCAACTACCCCACCCGCTCCGCAACCCCTTACCACTCCTGTTAAACCCGAACTGCCAAAGGTTGCCTTTTTAATTGGGGGAACTGTTAATTTTTTCAGCCCTACTGCTGCATTTTATAATTCACTAGGGAATATACAGGTAGAGGCAGGAATTGAAGTTGTAATAAGTAAGAACTTATTGATTGGATTTGGATTAGCGAATATACATCCCCAGGATTCCATAGTATTTGGTGGCGGTATTGCTGGGCTAGTCGTGCAAAAATTAGTAGGTTTGCCTCAGCCAACGCAAAGCACCCCGCTGGTGTATAACCTAGGCATAGATTTGTATGTGGACTACTATTTTCTTCCTGCCAATAACATAGTAGCACCTTTTGTTGAGTCGGGTATTGGAACCTCCCTGCTTGTTGCTCCAAATGGGGTAGTCTCTACTGTAGCATATGTAACTCTTGGCCCAGGTCTTGCAGTAACCCTAGACCTTTTTCAGATATTCTTAAAGGTTAATGGATATGTAAACTTTTATACAGCTTCTCTTAATGCAAGCTGGACAGTTGGTACAACCTTGGGAGTAAAATTCTTATTGTACTAAAGCTAAAGAACATAAGGTATTAAACAATAAAAAACAAAAAGGCACCATAAAAAGCATTGAAGTGCTTTGGAGGTGCTTTTTTTATTATAAATCTGCTGGTTCGTTAATTACCGAATTATTTTATTAATAAAATATACAGGCACAAATAAGTTTACACCATCCAACTTTAGTACCTGTGTTTAACTTGGAAATACTGGTAATTCTATTGGGTTTATGGTACAAGAACTTCTATGAAAATATTTGCCAGTATAATTTTTGCGGTAGTATGCCTTGCTGCTACTTCTCAGTCTACGCTTCTAGACCTTGCACGTTCAGGAACACCCGAACAAATTAAGGCAGCATTAAAAGCCGGTGCTGGTATGGAAGCCAAGCTTAAAGCCCAGCTTAAAGCCCGGGATGTGGATGGCCTTACACCCTTTATGCTCGCTTCAGCTTTCAACAAAGAACCTGAGGTGCTACAACTTCTGCTACAGGCGGGTGCCAGGGTGGAAGAGAAAAATGAGTATGGAGTAACGCCACTTATGCTTGCAGCAGCCTACAATCCAGTGCCAGAGGTGATAACTTTGCTGTTAAAAGCCGGTGCCAAACTGGATGCACAAGATAAAGAAGGATCAACACCGTTTATGCGCGCAGCCCAGTACAACTCATCAGCAGGGGTGATAGCTCTGCTGCTTCAGGCTGGCGCAAAGGTACATGAGCAGGATAAGGACGGATGGACAGTTCTCATGCATGCAGCAGCAAGGAAGTTTGCATCACCAAAAATTATTGATCTGCTGCTACAGGCGGGCGCAAAACTGGATGCCAGAAGTAAAAAAGGATTTACAGCACTTATGCTTGCAGCAGGAAGTAATCAGTCTTCTCAAGTAATAGCATTGCTTTTAAAAGCAGGTGCCAATGCACAACTTAAAAGTAAGGAAGGCAAAACGGCTTTTGATTATGTGAAAGAAAATAAAGACTTGGAGAATACAAGTGCCTATTCTGCTTTGAAAAAAGCTATTAAAAATTGATGCTACTAAGATCTGTCAGCCATGCAAAACTACGTGTACATAGCAGATTAATGCTGCGCGCTCATAAAAATAATAATTGTAGCAAACCCCCTTATTATAACAAGGGGGTATTATTCATAGTTACAAATGAAAAATTTATACATACAAAAGAAGTATGATGAAAAATTTTTAAAAAAAATGAAATAAGAAAATCCCTAATATGAGTGAAATTTATTATAAATCACAGATTCATGTTTGAAGTGCAAGAGGAATATCAAAAAAGACTTTCGCAGTGTTCACGGCTCCGCAGTGTTCACGGCTCCGCAGTGTTCACGGCTCCGCAGTGTTCACGGCTCCGCAGTGGCACGGCTTCGCAGTGTTCACGGCTTCGCAGTGGCACGGCTTCGCAGTGGCACGGCTCCGCAGTGTTCACGGCTCCGCAGTGGCACGGCTCCGCAGTGGCACGGCTTCGCAGTGGCACGGCTCCGCAGTGGCACGGCTCCGCAGTGTGCACTGCGATGAAACTGGCTATGCGTGTAATTTCCTTAGGTGGCGAGCCTGCGTGCCATATGTGGCAGTGTATATGCCAAAAGGTATTCTTCCTTAAATATAGAATCTTAAACTTGAGATGTACCTGATTTCACGGTGCAGACTGGTATGGATGTTTTCTAGAATCCTGCTAATTAGGTTCATAGTAAGATTAATTACATGCATGCATGCATGCCTATAGCGCATCTCGTTCATCACTGGAAAAAGGTATAGACATCGTAATAACTCCTCGCAGCCTGCATGTACACTACACTCTACCAGAAATCTAAAGTTTATCAGGGGCACCTACTACCTAGCCACCTCTCTAACTTTATTTTTGCAATTAAAACTTGATTTCACCAATTAAAATAATATTTATTATTTGCTTTTGCGTATCATTTTTCGTATCCTTCTACAAGGAGAGTATAGAAATGAAAGAATCAAATTTTACTAAGAATGATATTCTTGCAGCTTTTAACTTCAGACATGCCTGCAAATTATTCGACGCTACCCGTAAAATTCCTCAGGATGACTTCGATTTTATCCTAGAAGCAGCTAGACTTTCACCCTCATCATATGGGTGGGAGCCCTGGCATTTTGTAGTCGTACAGGACAAAAACTTGCGCAACCTCTTTAAGCCTGCTGCATGGGGTGTTCGAGACAAGCTGGACAACGCCAGCCACTTTGTACTGGGGCTTACCTATAAGGGTGCATGGCTTGCCTCTGATGGCGAATACTTACGAGATTTTATGCGTCAAGTACAGGGGCTTGATGATGAAGTAATAAAAATGAAAAGTGGCATGTACGCCAACTTTATAAAAACTGACTTCGAATTAAGCGACGAGAGAAAAATGTTCGATTGGGCTTCCAAACAATGTTATCTGCCCCTAGCTAATATGCTTACCGCCGCTGCCCTAATAGGAATAGATTCCTGCCCAATGGAAGGGTTTAATAAAAAAGAATGTGAAGAAATAGCGTATGCTCATCTGGGAATAGATAAACAAAAGTATGGTTTATCCTATATGGTGGCCTTTGGATACAGAGCAAAAGACCCAAGGCCAAAAACAAGAAGAAATAATAAGGAAATAGTAACATGGAAGTAAAACATCCACATTTGTTCTTACCCTGGGATCTTGCAAATACACAATTAAAAAATCGCATTGTTATGGCACCTATGACAAGGTCTCGTAGCAGTCAGCCTGGCAATATTCCCAATGAACTTATGGCAACATATTATAGCCAACGTGCTTCGGTGGGGCTTATTATCACCGAGGCAACACAAGTTTCACTTCAGGGACAGGGCTATTCCAAAACACCGGGTATCTATACTACACAACAAGTACAAGGTTGGAAAAAAGTAAGTACAGCGGTTCATGCAGCAGGGGGAAAGATATTTCTTCAACTGTGGCATGTAGGTAGGGTCTCTTCTTCAAAAGTTAATGGTCTCCAGCCTATCGCTCCTTCAGAAATACTAGCCAAGGATACCCAAGTGTATTTTTTTGAAGGTCCCAAGGAGGAATTGCAATTTACCCCTGTAGAAAAACCAAGGCAAATGACTACAGTAGATATTCAGCGGGCAATTCAGGAATTTAGACAAGGTGCGATTAATGCAATAGAAGCAGGCTTTGATGGAGTAGAGATTCACGGTGCAAACGGATATTTGATAGACCAATTTCTTCGCAGCAACAGTAATAAAAGAACAGATGTCTACGGCGGTAACGCCCAAGATCGTCTGAAATTTCTTCTTGAAACCTGCAAAGAGGTAATAGCAGCAGTGGGCAAGGAAAAAACAGCTGTAAGACTATCCCCCTTTATTAAAATAAAAGATATGGATGACCCAGAAATATTGCACACAATAATGCTTGCTGCCAAAGAATTGGATACGCTAGGTATAACGTACATACATCTTTGCGAAGCAGACTGGGATGATGCTCCGCAGATACCTCTTTCTTTTCGCAAAGAATTGCGTGCTGCCTTTTCTGGCACCATCATTGCTACAGGCAATAAGACCCCCGAATTAGGGCAGGAGCTTATTGCAAATGGCTTGGTGGATCTTGTAGGATTTGGCAGGAATATTATTGCTAATCCCGACTATGCAGAAAGAGTTATCAAATCAAAAGTTATTAACAAAATTGCAGATACTCATACTTTGTTTGCAGGCGGTAGTGTGGGATATGTAGACTATCCCTTTTTAGAAGAATAGGGTACAGGCACTATGAGCATAGTTCCCTGCCAGGATTTTGCAATTAAGTAAGACACGCAACCATCTAGGCTGGCATCCAAACCCAGTTTTCTGTGGCTACTCATTACAAGAATATCTTCAGGCAAAAGGTAATTAATAATTGCGGGGGCAGCTCTACCGCGCAAAAGCTTGGCACTGCATTCTATTTTTTGACTTTGCAGTTGACGAAGGATATTTTCTAGATACTTGGTGTGCTCTTCCACCATGTACTCTAGGGAAAGATGACTCATTGTTGGCGACAAACGCGATATTGTAGATGCAGTGCCTCCCTCTTCCCGAGATTTTCTGGGTACAACAGACAATAAAACTAGGTGCAGCCTAAGGGCTTTAGCCAATTTTTGGGCATAGGGCAATCCATTTTCGTGAGCTTTGCTACCATCCAGAGGCAAAATAATTCTTTTGCCAAAATAACGTAGCTGTGTGCCGGCTATTGTTTTACGAGGACGCACAATCATCACCGCTGTCTTGCTCACCGATGCTACCTGTAAGGGCATTGATCCTGCAAAAAAATCTCGTAGGCTATGTCGTCCATGAGCTGCCATTATGGCTAGTTCATGCCCTAGTTCGGTTTCGTGACTAACCAGACTGGGGACTAAGTTACTTTTACCCGCATCATGAACATGATAACTCACATTTACACCCTGGCTACGGAGCAATCCCGATGTATTCCTTAAGTATTCGTCGGCTTCCCTTTTACCGGTTAAATGAGCCTCACCATGAACCTTGCGAGGTGCTTTGTTTTCTACTATATGCACTAGTATAAGGCGAGAGTCTAAGGCTAGTGCTAATTCTGCCGCAGGCACAAGGGCAGATTCGGCACTGGGACTGCCATCCAGGCTTACTATTATTTTATCTAACAAAGGATTCTCCTTTTTACTGCGAATCTATAGTTATTTTATCTATCCCAGGCTGGATATAATTAAATATATATTCAGCGCGCTAATACACACTACAAGTATTGCCAGAATAATATTGGTGTAGTTGCGATTAACCATCGCGCCCATAATTTTTTTTTGGGAAGTAAAAAATAAAAGTGAAAAAATGGTAAGGGGCAAGCCAAAACTTAATAATACTTGGCTTATTACAAGGCTACGGGTAGGGTCTAGCCCTAAAAAGATTACTACCATGGCGGGTATTACAGTTACAAATCGTCTAACCCACAAAGGTATATGTTTGTTAACAAAACCCTGCATAATAACCTGACCCGCGCTGGTGCCTATAACTGATGACGAAATCCCTGATGCCAATAAAGATACGCCAAAAATAGTTGCAGCAGCCTTCCCCAAAAGCGGAGTTAAAGTCTTGTAAGCATCTTCCAGGCGGGCAACCTCTGTAGCAGGATGAAAGGCGGCAGCCGCCATGGCAAGCATGGCAGCATTAACAAAACCAGCAATACCCATTGCAATAAAAACATCCAAGAGCTCGAACCTAAACAATCGTTGTAAACCTGAAAGGTGAGAAGGGCGCAGCCGATTTTGTACTAAGGCAGAATGTAAAAAAATAGCATGAGGCATTACAGTGGCTCCTAAAATACCAGTTGCTAGTAGTATGGCTTCTTTATCAGGGAGACTAGGTTGCAAAATCGCCTTGCTTGCCAAACCAATATCAGGAAGCGCAATAAATAATTCTAATATGTAACAAATAGCTACCACCGCAACAAATCCTGTAATAATGGCTTCTATTGGGCGAAAGCCAAAACGCTCGGTGCTAAGAATAATAAATGTAACTATAAAGGTAATAATACCACCTACCCATAGTGGAAAGCCAAAAAGCAATTGAATGCCAATAGCTGCTCCAATAAATTCTGCCAAATCGGTGGCGATAACCACAATCTCCATAATTATCCAAAATGCAATGGTTAGAGGTTTGGGGAAATGAAGCCGGCAGTGTTCTGCCAGATTTTTTCCTGTGGCAATACCCAACTTGGCAGCCATGCTCTGCACTATGATAGCAGCTAGATTACTTATCACAATTACCCAAAGTAGAGTGTAGCCATATACAGAGCCCGCCTGAATGTTAGTGGCGTAATTACCCGGATCAATATAGGCAACACTAGCCATAAAAGCAGGACCAAGGTAGGCGATGAGCTTTACTTTTGCAGTCATAGCTACTACAGTATATATTGCAATAAAATAGCAAAACAAGACCTGCAAATTTTGGGTACTTAAGAAAATCGCTATATTATGGATACAAATCCATCAATATAGTATATTATAATAACAGGTAGAGTTGGACGGTTGAATATATGTTCGCTATTCAATATTAATAAAGGAGAAGCTGGTGTATATTTTGGCACTTAATTGTGGTTCTTCTTCTGTAAAGTACCAAGTGTATGATTGGCATAATAAGTTAATCCACACTACAGGTTTATTCGAAAGGATTGGTACAAAAGCTTGCATGATAAGCCACAAATCGATTGGCAAGGATGACCTTGTTTTTGCGCATGATTGCCCTGATCACAAGGAAGCGATACGTATTATTCTACAGTTGCTAACTGACAAAGAACATGGGGTAATAGCAGAGTATTCGCAAATTGTTGCAGTAGGGCACCGGGTAGTGCACGGGGGAGCAGTGTTTGTGAACTCTCTGCGTATAAACGATGAGTGCTTATCAGCCTTTAAGGAAATTGTAGATTTAGCACCACTACATAATCCTGCGAATATACTGGGAATAGAAAGTGCCATGGCTATACTGCCGGATGTGCCACATTGTGCAATTATGGACACCGCGTGGCACCAAAGCATACCAGACTATGCTCATACGTATGCCATACCCCGACATTGGCAGGAAAAATATTCAATAAGAAGATTTGGTTTTCATGGTACAAGTTTTTTATATACTGCCAAAAGAGCTTCTGTACTTTTAGGAAAAAACCCTACAGATACCAATCTAATTATTGCGCATATTGGCAATGGTGCATCCATCAATGCAGTAAAAAATGGGCTTTCATACGATACCTCGATGGGTTTTACCCCAATGGAAGGCTTGGTAATGGGTACACGCTCTGGTGATATTGATCCCGGCATAATTTTGCATCTATTGCGTAAAGAGGGGTTAAGTGTAGATGAGGTGGACAAAGTACTTAATAAGCAGTCGGGCATTTTGGGTCTAACAAGCAGATGGTCTGATAGGAGAGATGTAGACAAGGCTGCAGCAGAAGGTTCAGCGGCAGCAAAGTTGGCGCAAGAAGTAGAAGCCTATCGCATAAAAAAGTACATAGGGGCATATTGTGCAGTCTTGGGCAGATTAGATTGCCTTGTATTCACCGCCGGGGCAGGAGAAATGAGCCCTAGCTTAAGAAATGCTATAACACAAGGATTAGAATCCTTAGGCATCCAACTTGACAAATCAAAAAATAACCTGGCACGCAGCCGTAATGCCGAGCTAGACATTAGTGCTTCATCCTCTCCTGTGCGAATATTTGTCATACCCACAGACGAGGAGCTGGTAATGACAGAAGACAGCTATGCCCTTATTTCTGGTACCTATCAGGAACATACAAAGTATAAGTACTATTTTCAAAACAAAGATTATGTAAACAAAAATAGACAAAAGCAATTAGCTAGTGACATAAAGAGACTTCCTGGATTGGAAGGTATAATAGCAAGGTAACATGTACGCGACAACCTTTGGTATTACATTGCCCAAAATTATTTTTGGCAATTCTTGCCTGCTGCAATTGCCAAGCCTTATAGATGGCTTGTACAAAAGCACTTTGTATAATAGGGCTTTTAACAAAGATTGTTACACGGCTGTAGGTAATAATACGTTATTTATTGTATACAACGGTAATGAAGAAAGAAAGAAGAAGGTAGAAGCCATTTTGGGCGACTTGCCAAGAATTTGGTATGCCCACCACGGTGAACCTGACTTTAACATCCTAGATAATGCTCGTCATTATGCAAACCTGCAAGGATGCAATATGGTTCTGGGAATAGGCGGTGGCTCTATACTGGATATTGCAAAGGCACTTGCCCTTCTGCTTAAAAGCGATAGACCATCTGAAGACTATGCAGAGATTATAGGCAAGGGTGTTAGTATTACAAAACCAGGAGTACCTTATATTGCAATACCTACAACCGCGGGTACAGGTAGTGAAGTTACAAAAAATGCAGTTTTATATTCTGCTTTGCATGCGCGAAAAGTTAGCATCAGATCAGAATATATGTTACCTGTCCTGGCTCTTGTAGATCCAGAGCTTTGCTATACCACCAGCCCTCAAGTTACCGCGAGCACCGGGATGGATGCTCTTACCCAGGTGATAGAACCATTCTTGTGCAATAACCCCCATCCTTTGGTAGACATACTCTGCCGGGATGGCATATACAATGTTGGTCGCTATCTAATTCCTGCATATCAAGACGGCATGAATGCCGAGGCTAGAGCTCATATGTCTCTTGTGAGCCTTTGGAGTGGAATAGCTTTGTCTCATGCGCGATTAGGAGCCGTACATGGTATAGCAGGGCCTCTTGGCGGTATGTGTAAAATACCCCATGGAGCTGCTTGTGCGGCACTGCTGCCACACGCGCTTCGCATAAATATTAGTGCCATGAAAAAAAGAGAACCACATAATAAAATCCTGCAAAGATGTTTAGAAATTGCCCATTTGCTGCACAAGGCTAACACAGTACTGTCTCAGAAGAAAACTGTACTCCCCTTGCCAAAAACACCAGAAGATCTTGTTGCTCAATTACTTGACATTCAAAAACGATTGAAGATTGCATCACTTCGGTGCTTTGGTTTTGCACGGGAAAGTATAACAGATGTAGCCCTCGCTTCTTTAGAAACTTCATCTATGAAGGGCAATCCCATAAAGTTAGACCTTGTAGAAGTGATGGCAATATTAGAAGGGGCTTACTAGGGCTTACTAGCGTTTACTAAAGTAGTACGAGTACTTCAAACCCTGAAGGTTCTTTGTAGCATTCATTATGGGTGCTCCCCTAAGGAATGTATCATGAAAGATGAAATGAGTTTTAAAAGGTTACGCCGATAGCAATTTGTTTTTAACAAAAAAAGAATTATAAGTGATTGCTACTGTATTATAATCTTAAGTAGTGTAAGGCAATAATGTATTAAGGTGAAAATGATTTAATACTGTGCAATAAAAAATTGTACTGGTTTAAATAGTGCAGGACTAACACCCTTCTGTCGCAGAAGAAAACTGTACTCCCCCTACAAAAATGCACAAAGAACTAATTTGTTACCTTGCCTATAGGCAAGGTAACAAGACTACTTTATCATTACTTCGATTAGTGTACTCGTATCAATTCCTAAAATGTCAACTACCTTAACCATCACTTTGTATTTTCCTGCTGCTTTGTATTCGTGTGCTATGCTGGTAAATTCAAGTGTTGGGCTTTTTTTGGTGCGAAAACTTTGCCATTCGTTTTCAAACAAATAGTTGCCTGTCCATTTTTTTTCTATTTCGCCTTTGTCGTTTTTGATTTTAATAATTTCTTTTTTGTCTTCGTAGTTAAAATCAATTGCCCAATAGTCAATCCAATCGAACCAGTTTTTTGTAAGCACAGTTCGGGTGATTATTCCGTTTTTGTCCTTCTCAATTTTAAAAATTTGTCCGTATTCAATTACAACTTTGCTGCCTGCTCTCATTGATTGTTGCAGTTCTTCAATATCGTCTTGGGTGTAGTGTGTAACAAAATCCGTTAGTTCAATTGTAATGGATTTTCCTTTTACTTTTTCTTTGGTGTTTAAATAAGCAACATCAAAGAATTTTACCTGTCCTTTTTCAACTGCTCTTTTATCAAACACATCTTTGGGAATGTATTTTAATGTAACAGAAACGCCTTTCTCTTTTAGCTCTTGTATAAACTGCGGAGTTAAACCCATTTCAAATTCAAAGCCCAACACATCAACTTGTGTATATAGTTTCTCTTGGCATTCTTCAAAAATAGCCATCAAACGGCTTTGCGTTACTGGCACATCTAAGGGGCCAATATGTACAAAACGACCTGCTTTGCTGCCGTGTAAAGTGTTGTGTCCGTCTATCCGTTTGGCTTTGTAGGCTTCTACAATTAAGGCAACATACAAATCTTCTTTGTCGGATAGTGAGCTTGCCGAGCTATCCCATTTTCCGTTGCTAAGGTCGTCCATAAAAAACTGACGTTCATATTTACCAAGGTTGAGTAATTCAAAAGCCCTAAAATCTTTTCCATTTTCTTGTAATTCTCTTTGTACACCAATTAAACGTTTCCTTGTAGTGTGCACAGAAAACCTGCCTAAATCAGTGGTAATCCATTTACGCCCAAATTTTTCTGCAACCGCTGCTGTTGTGCCACTGCCACAAAAGAAGTCTGCAATTAAATCACCTTCGTTGCTGCTTGCTTTGATGATGCGTTCTAAAAGCGATTCAGGCTTTTGGGTGGGGTAATCAACTCTTTCATCTTTTCGTGCATAATCACAAAAAAACCAATCTCTAGGGGGTACTCCTTCTGGAACATACTGTCTATATGTCTGACCCTCAATTTCTTTTGGGGCAAAACCACCACTTTTGTATCTTATAATATAATATTTTCCTTCTTTATCTTGAAATTTTGACAACGCCTTCCTGGAACTCTCTTTTAATGGTTCTAAAATATTTTGATAATTAAAACTAAAATTATCAGATTTTGAGTAGAAAAAAATAGTATCATGTTTTTGATTATATTTAGAAGTTGTCATTTCTCTTCCTTCGTAAACCCAAATAAGTTCGTTTTGAAAATTTTCTTTTCCAAATATCTCATCTAAAACAATTCTCATAAAACCACTAACTCTGTTATCAACATGCACATACATACTTCCATCTTCTGCCAACAAATTATGCATCAGCTTCAGTCTTTCATACATCATTGTTAAGTAGGATGAAATTCCTTTGCCCCAAGTATCCCGATAAGCAATCTCTTCAATAATACTTTGTTTCTTTTCTGCAGTTTCACCTCCAATTGAAATATCAAAGCCAAAGTCAGCTCCTACTGCGAAAGGAGGGTCAATATACATTAATTTCAGACCACCTTCTTTTTCAATATCATCTCTTAAAGGGCCATTTGCTAGAGATGAAAGAATAAGTTTGTTATCGCCCCAAATCAGTTTATTAGTCCAGCCTTTTAGCTGTCTGCCTCTGAAATCGGTTTCAAACATACTGGCTTGTTGTTTGGCAGCTTCTTTTCTAGGCTCATCAATATGTTCAATGCTATGAAAAGGCAGGGCAATGTTAGTAACATTTTCTTTACGACCGTTCCAAAAAAGAAACACTTCTTCTTCATCTGCAAAAAGTTTGTAGATACATTCTTTAGGCAGTTTTTCTCCTGCTTTAATCAATTCAATAATTCTGTTTTTATCGGTATCGTTTAGGTTCATTTTTGTTGTTTGGTGTCTAATTCAAAAATTAATCGGTCTTGTTCTACCAGTTGTCTCAGTTCTTCTTCCTTTGGCAAATACAGTACATACTTACTGGCAAAGAGGTGGTTTTTATCGCTTATTACCGAGTATCGTACAATGGTTTCGTCTTTTTCGCTACAAAGCAAAATACCAATAGTAGGGTTGTCGTCTTCACTGCGTTTTAGGTCATCGTACATGCGTACATACATATCAATTTGTCCTACATCTTGGTGGGTAAGGTTGCCTGTTTTAAGGTCTATTATTACAAAGCATTTTAGTAGGTAATTATAAAATACCAGATCTATATAAAAGTCAGATGAATCGGTAGCAATGTGTTGTTGGCGTGCTACAAAAGCAAAGCCTTTACCAAATTCTAAAAGAAATTGTTGCAGGTGATTGATAATAGCAGTTTCAATGGTAAACTCTGTATTTTTTGTATCAGTAGGTAAACCTAAAAATTCAAATATGTAAGGGTCTTTTATTAAATTTTGAATAGTAGGTTTTTGAGATTCAGGCAAATGTTTAACCACTCTTTCAAAAGCAAGACTATTGATTTGCCGTTGCAATTCACGGCTATTCCAGCCAGCCCCAATAGATTCAGAAAGGTAGAAATTTCGTTTTTCAAGATTTTCGAGCCTTGAAAGTAGTCTGTAATGACTCCAACTTAATTCTTGACGCAATGTGTCAAGAATTGGGAATGCTTGATAAAATTTACGCATATTGGTAAGGTTTGTATAGTCAAATCCTTTTCCAAACTCCAATGTAAGTTGTTGGGCTAGGTTTTTAAGTGTAGCTTTTCCGTATTCAGCTTTTTCATTTCTCTTTTGTTCATCTTCAATTATAAGTTTACCAATTTGCCAATAGGTTTGCAATAAGGCATTATTTACCATTTTGTAAACCTGCTGCCGAGATTCAAGAATAACTACCTTTATTGAGTGAATTAATTGGTTATCGTTCAAATTCATTGCGTTTCTTTGTTTTCAGTTACATTAAAAATTTTGGTTACATCTTTGAATGATTTTAAATCATTCTTCACTTCTTCCCACTTCTCTTGTTTTACATACACTGCTGTATACGTATATTCCTTTTGTGCTGTGTTTATGTCTTTGCACCATGTGGCAAGCCGTTTTATTTTGCGTATATCGTCTACATCTTCACGCCCTTTTGTTTCTAATATGAAAAACCTAGTTGCTGAAGTTTTGATAAAAAAGTCAGGAAAGAACGAAGCAATATTTCCATTTTCCTTTTGGTATTCAATGCTAAAATTTACACCACCTTCGCCAAATGTATTTTTAGCATACGAAACCACATCATTAAACCTGCCTTCGCAGAAAGAAGAAAATTCTAATTCAAAATCACTATCACCAATAACTTTATTGAAAATTGATTTCTTGGGAATTAAAAATTTCTGATTTTCAGCAACTTTTGGTTTTACTGTTTTAAGAGAAATATAATATTTAACTTCGGCAACCCCTCTGTCAATAATGGTCAATTCATCAATAGCTTTTTTAAAAACGTTATATATAATTGTTTTAGGTAAAGGTTCTGAAAGATTTCGCAGTGTTTTGGGATCGTGTAATTCTACTTCTTTGGTAAAGAGTTGGTATTTGATAAAGCTTTCTACTTTAGGATACAAAATACTAAAGCCACTAACCAAAGGGCAGTTTTTTAAAATGGCAGAAGTAAAAAAGCCAATTACATTTCTGTAATCAGGTGTTGTGTCTTTAAATACTGTTGTATGTGAAAAATCTCCTTCAATGTTATAATATACTATTTCTTTTATTTCATCCTCGTACAATTGCTTAAATATTACTTTTTCATTACTACATGTGGTAACATCAATTAATGCAAGGTTTTTAAATTCCCTGTAAATTCTTGGGCTCATTTGTGGGATAGGAATATCCAAAGCATCTAAATCTTTGTGTAGGTTTTCTTTGTCCACTTCTATAATTATTGGCGACTTGTTATTTGAACCTCTCCCCATTGGGCTGTATTGAAATTCTACACCTTCTGTTTTCAGACTTTCTACAAAGTCTAAAAACGCTGGCGATCAAACAACAACCAATTTTTCGGGCACATCCAACGAAAACATTTTTCGCAAACCTCTACCAATAGTTTGCTCGGGTAATATTTTAGAATCTGCATCAAAGGGGCGAAGCCCAACAATGGTGCTTACATTGCGTACATCCCAACCTTCACGAAGCATCAAAACAGAAACCACTGCTTTGTATGGCGAGTGGTCTTTGTCTATATCGTCTGCAGCTTTTCTTAATCTCTCTAATTCAATCTTATCTTTTTTACTTGATGCGGTTTCCGTTATTTCACCCGAATTGTTAGTGTGAATAGTCAAAACCGAATTTTTTAATAAAGGATAATTGCTTTCTAAAAATGCTGCCGCCAGGTCTGCTTCTTTGGTGGTCATTGTCATAATGAACAGAATAGGAGTTTTATGATTTTTGAGTTCTTTATATTGCTGTTCCCATTCCAGGTAACCTAAATGAATATAATCTCTGTATCTTTCTACAAAGTCTGCCGAATCCTTTTCAGGCAATTTTGCTCGTGATACTTCATCTGGCAGCACTGGCGACTTTATTACATTTTGCCTGATAGCTTCAACCAAAGGATAATCGCAAATGGTCTGAACAAAAATAGCACCATCGTTATGTTTTGGAGTAGCAGAATAGTCTGTTTGTAAACTTATTCCCTTACCGCTTTTCAATTTCAATTTATTGTTAATGTCTTCAATGTTTTTGAACCAAGCCAAAGTGCTGTCGTGTATATGATGGGCTTCATCATTCAACACAACCAAATCTTTAATTTTGTCGCTTCGTAAGATTTTTCCTACATCCAAACCTTTTGAAGTGTCTGCATCGGGTTTTGGTTTAACGCCTAAAAAAGTGGTTTCAAAATTTTGTTCAGGTTCCTCATTAAAGAAAACTCGGTGAATATTTGTAAGAAAATGTTTCCCGATTCTGTTATTGGTTTTAAGTCGTCCTGAATATGAAGCGTTAATTGAAAATCATTTTTCCAGTCTTTGTTGTCATAGCCATTGTCGGGGAAAAACGGTTCATTTAAAAACATTTTTAGTCCGTCAAAGTCTTTGCGTAAACGGTTTAAAACAATAATGTTAGGAGAAATTACTAAAAAGTTTTTTGATAGAGTGCTGCTAGTTTCGTAGAGTGTATGAAAGTAAGACCAAACCATAGTTAATCCCATCACTTTTGTTTTGCCTGTACCTGTTGCCATTTTAATTACATAACGTGTCCAGTTTTCGTCAAACATAGCAGTGCAGACGCGCTCGGAAGAGTCAAATTTTATTAACTCGTATTTGTCTTTTGCCTTTGCTATTTCGTACAAGTAAATGATGGATTCAATGGCTTCCCGTTGCGAAAGGAAAAGCTAAATTTAGTCCGGTAGCAATCGGGATTCCCAATAAGATGTTCCTGATTAAACCAAAAGTGCAATAATGCTTTTGAAGTATCAGAAGCACCTTGATAGCCTTCGTCTCGCCATTTGGCAACTGCAAGTCTTATTTTATAAACCAAAGGTGGTAACAGTTTTTCATAGGCATTATGAAAAGCGTCCATTTGGCTTTGTGTCGGTGCCCACCTTTTATTTGGTTCTAGTATTACAAATGGATTTGACACAGTCATCAATGTAGCCCGCCTTTTTTGTAGTTTCCTAATAATCTATAACCATAAACCCCTACTAATAAAGACACCTTGTTCTAAGCTAACACAATAACCTACATACTATTAACGTATTATATGTCCTGCCACTTTCCCGTTTTTGCCGATAAAAACAAAGCATCCAGCACTTTCATGTTAGCAAGGCCATCAGAAGGGGGGGTAAGACCACAATACATACCATGTGCAGAAGTTTTTCCCGACTGCATAGCCAACACCGCTTCTGAAAATGCCTTAAACATAATAGCATACTGGTCGGCTTTGTCGGTTGTAATTGTGCGGCTGCCTACAGAAGTAGAAACCTCTAGCTGCATTCCAACATCTTTATAGGCATTAAAGGGTAGTAATACTTTAATAGAGCCACCACTACCTACTATTTCTACAGATTGAGAAGGAAAAGATCGGGTAGACACAGTAAAACTTGCGTGAATAGGAATATCCTTACCCGTGTAAGGAGGAAAGACAATCAGACCAGAACTTAGTATATCTGTGCCCTGGTTTTTGTCCCGCTCTAATTGTAACAACACCCGAACTGGCTCGCTACCTGCAATAAACCGGGCAGACGAAACCGCATAACAACCAATATCGTATAAGGCACCACCTCCGGTTTCGGCAATGTTTCGTATGTTTTTTGGGTCTTCAAGATTAAAAGAGAAGAAAGTATGTATGGCAAGAACATCCCCTATCTCGCCTGCGCGTACAATATTTTTTGCCATCACCCACTGGGGATGAAAGCGATACATAAATGCTTCCATTAGCAGGCACTTGTTTTTTTCTGCAACATCTATCATCGAGGCAACCTGGGCAGCATTCATGGCAAAGGGTTTTTCGCAAAGTACATGCTTGCCTCTTTGCAATGCTTTTATTGTCCATTCAGCATGCAGGTGGTTAGGTAAGACATTAAAAACTGCATCTATGTCGGGGTCTGCAAGAAGTTCGTCATAACTACCGTAGCTTTTAGGAATACACAAGGTATAGGCTTCAGCTTTAGCCTTTTGCAGATCACGGCTGGCTATGCCCGCCACTGTAAGGCAAGGCATTCCAATAAGCCCCTGATGAACCCGTAGCGAATAATGCCTAGAAACTGAAAGAATACCCCATCGTACTGCATTCATACTGTACACTCCTTTATTTGTAATAATAATATAACATATATTTTATTTATCATCCATATCACCCTCGATCTTTGGGTCGACTCCATTTTTCTTTAGTATGAAATAGGTAAGAAAGCCCACACCAATCATAGCCACAAAAAAAAGTGGGTAGGTAATCCAATAAGGTATGCCTTTAGTCATTGCAGATAATTCGGACATGCCAAACATGCCTGCTATTACATTCATTGGCATAAAAATTACCGATAGTATTGTGAGCTTTTTAATAAGTAAAGATAAATTATTATTTACCACCGATCCTCTTGCATCCATGAGGCCAGTAAGAATATTGGAATATATTTCTGCCTGTTTAGAAAGCTGCATGTTTTCGATGATTAGATCTGCCAATATATCTTGCTGAGCAGGGGTAAAGCGAAACTTATTCTTAGACGAGGCAAGTTTCTCTAACACAATTAAATTAGAAGAAAGACCATTAACAAAATACACCAAACTTTTTTCCAATGTAAACATACTTAATAAATGCTTGTTGCCCATAGATGCACTTACACGCTTCTCTAGCGATTCGGACAGCATATTAATCACTTTTAGGTGCCCCAGGAAGTGTCCTATTATAGCGGCTAAAATTTTAAGAAGAGCATCTCTTGCGTTTTGTATTTTACGGGGACCATCGGGAGGTAGTTGAAATTTTTCGGTAGTTACTATTATAAGGCTTTTAGAATGAAGAAAAAGCCCCATAGAACTTACCGTAAAAAGCAATTGATCAGAAGAGCTAAAATTGCAAGGCTGCTTGATAATAATGGCTATTTTCCCATCTTCTATTTCCAAACGTCCTAATTCATCAGGATCTAGGGAAGACGCCAGGTTGTGCGGGTCTATTTTATATGTTTCGATGAGGATTTTTTGTTCTTCTTCGTTTGGACTTGTAAAAATTAGGAGATCTTTTGCATCTACATCCCGAAGTAGCTTTCCGTTTGCAAAATTGTAGGCTTCTATCATTACTAGGATCCTTATGCAGGCTTTTTTGTAATATTATTGTATTTATTCTAGCAGAACAGGAAAATATTTGATATAGTAATACATGAGTGTGTACTTCTATTATGAGTTTTGGCATATTACAGGCATCGCCAGTAGCATTTTTGTTATCTAAAGTGCCTCAATAAAAACAGGAGATCCACAGTGATAGATCTATCAGCCTTGCATAAGTATTCTCTTTTTGGAGGCTTGCTACAGGACGAAATCGAAGCGATAAAAAACCAGATGAATATAAAAACATTCCAAAGGGGTCAGATTATTCTTAGGGAAGGTGATGCAAACGATACTATTTATTTTATTCTTTCAGGAAAAGTGGATATAAGCAAAAAAGGCAAACACTTATCCGAAATTAGTGAAGGTGTAACCTTTGGCGAGATGGAGCTACTGGATGTAATGCCTGTAGCTGCTACAATTAGGTGTCTGGAGCCTACCACCATAGCCTGTATAGGAAACAGGACTCTGCATGATTTATCCAAAACACACACCCGTGCTTTTGCACTTATTTTAATGAATCTAGCCCGGGACCTATCCAGGCGTCTTCGCAGAATGGATGAATTAATTGCCGAACTACAGGAGGGTTCTAATTAAAGAAAATAACGTACCCTGGTGGAAGAGTGCTGTTTTCTATCAAGTATATCTCCGCTCCTTTATGGATTCAAACAATGATGGTATCGGAGATATACCAGGATTAATTACGTGCCTGCCTTATCTACAAGATTTGGGAATACATGCAATATGGCTTTCTCCTCACTACCCTTCTCCCAATCTAGATTTTGGCTACGATATTAGCAACTATGAAACTGTAGCTCCTGAATACGGTACCATGGATGACTTTCGGCTACTGCTACAGTCTGTCCATGACAGGGGGATGAAATTAGTATTGGATCTTGTAATGAACCACTGCTCTAATCAACATCCTTGGTTTATAGAATCTTCCTCTTCCCGTAACAACCCCAAGGCAGATTGGTTTGTTTGGTCAGACACTATACCCAATGACTGGCAATCTATTTTTGACGGTCCTGCATGGACATGGTGCGAAGCGCGTCAACAATACTATTATCATTACTTTCTTGCAGAGCAACCAGACTTTAATTGGAATAACTCCGATATGAAGCATGCTTTTTGGAAAATAGTTCGTTACTGGCTGGATATGGGTATCGATGGCTACAGGTTGGATGCCATTGCTACTCTTTTCGAGGATGCTAAAAAAAGAGATTCTGGCAATCGATTAAGTCTGGTGAAGATGAAGAAGAAAATTCAGCAAGCTACATCTGCAGAAGCCCAAAGAAAAATGGATAGAGCTTGGCGCAAGTTTAATCGCAGGCAGGTTATGGGGCCTGGTACCCATGAGCTTTTGTCAGAATTAAAAAACATAGTAGGTGAATACTCAGGAGACAGAGTACTTATTGGCGAAGATGAAGATATTTCTTTTTTGGGCGATGGCAAAAACGAAGTAGATCTTGTGTTTAATTTCCCTTTACTTAGGTGGCAAGGACCTTTTAGTGCCTCGCATGTTCGTGAAAACCAACTAGAACGACTAAAAGAGCTATGCAGCCTGCCTTACCCTGCCTGGCCATGTAACACACTGGGAAATCATGATACACAGCGGTCATTTACACGATTTGGCGGTACTTTTACAAAGGATAAGGAGTATTCACAGCATGCACAGGATAGAGCTGCTGTTAATGCTGCTTTGCTTTTAACAATGAAGGGCAGCCCTGTACTGTACTATGGCGAAGAGCTGGGTATGGCTCAACTAGAATTTGCAAACACAAACGCACTGCAAGACAGGATGGCACTTTGGTACTACAATGCCCTTATAAAAGAGCTAAAAATGAAACCCGAGAAAGCCCTGGCTTTAGCTTGGGAAATTTGCAGAGACGGTTGTAGAACTCCAATGCAGTGGGGTGTTGGCTTTGCAGCCAACTTTAGTACAGGTACTCCCTGGTTGCCTGTGCATGCAAACTATCAGCGTGGGGTAAATGTTTTGCAAGAAAAAGAAAATCCTCTGTCTTTGCTTAATACTTACAAAACATTGATTGCAATACGCTCTTCGTACCCCGCCTTATCTGTGGGGGATTGGCAGCTTTGCAATGCAGCATCAAAGGAATGCCTTGTATACCTACGATCAGAAAAATCAGAGCGGGCTACAGGTGAATTATCTGATAAAAAAGGAACAGATATTCTTGTTGCCTTGCATTTTGGTGCTACTCCATACAGGTGTAGCTTTGCAAAAGCACTTTCTTCTCTTACTTCGGGGTATGATTATAGTCGGGCAATTAATAGGGCAAAACCACTTTTTTCACGCTATAGCCATTATGAATCTGGTAAAATATACCTTGAAGAATGTGGTATAATATTGTTATCAATAGATAGAATAGCGTAGTATTATTGTTCACCATAAGGATTGAGCTCCACTTTTTACTATTTTGTGCTATACTAATAAAGTAGGGATATTATTCATGCAGGTAAAAGAGCATTTTGAAGCACTTTCTGGTGCTAGCAAGGTGCTGGCATTTTGCTAGCAGAAAAAGTGATTATTGACTTGTACAGATTAATTGGGTATCCTCACAGAAAATTAAAGTTTTAAATTCTTGCCTGATTTTGTCAGGCTATCTATTGGTTTGTTAGGGAGGTATAAAGTTATGATAAAATTCGCGCAAGTAGTAATGGCGATAGCCATTCTTTTGTCTATTTCGTGTAAGGCAACTGTGGTTTCTACAAAGCTTCCAGATGATCCTGAAACCCCTTCACCAACCAAGCCACCCAGCAAAGCTGTAGTTGGCAGCTTTGTAGCTACTCAATATAAGAACAATGGGTTTTCTTTCCCAATAGTGGGTGATACAAGCCAGGGGCTTTTCATTGCAACTACTAGCACTTCGCTAAACATAGGCGGTGGTGGTATTTTAAAATATGATCAAGCAACCCAAACCTGGGTTCAAACCAATATCGCAGGTCGCAATTTTTCTGAGATTAAAGAAACCGATCAAGGTGTTTTTGCAACCTTGGTATGTTCGGGGGGCATACTAAAATGGAACACTCAAACGGGCAAGTGGGATCAATCACTCGCACCTTCCGAGTGGTTTGCAGGTGTGTCTGGTACAAAAGAGGGAACCTTTGCGTATGGTAATGCAGTTCGACGCTACAATCCCGCTAAGGGTTCTTGGGATCGTGTCAGTATCCCAGCAAAAACAGAAACTGTTATGACAATTAGTGGCACCAGCGCAGGTGCCTATATTGGATCTGGTTCTAATACAGGAATTTTTTCGTATGACCCACAAACCTCAACTTTTTCCGAAACAAATATTAAGTCATTATTTATTGGCAACATAGTAGAAACCAGTTCAGGAATTTTTGCTGGAGTGTTTGGCAATGCCGAGCACGGCATTAGAAAACTAGATACCACATCCGGTACCTGGATCAACACACCCGGGCTTAATCAATATATGGGTAGAATAAAAGAGAATTCTTTAGGTATTTTTGCCAAAGTGAATGCAGGCACAGGTTTCAATGATGTGTACCAGTACGACACTGCTACCGCCGCCTGGACACAAGTTTCTAAATCTTTATACAGTGCTATTAAAGTGCCTACCAACGATATCTACCGATCAGACATTGGCATAGAAAAGAAAACAAGCAATAGTTGGACGGCTACCAATATTGTTGATGGGTCATACGATCTTGCCGTAAACAATGGAGAAGCTTTTGCAATACATACGCAAACGGGTGCTGTTTTGCAGCTTAATAATTTGGATAGCTGGCAAACGATATTTACTCCTAGCACACCGCATCCAGTTCAATTCATAAGCAGTCAGTGGGGTGTTTTCGTAAAAGATGGCGGTTCTATTTATAGGTTTGTTAATTAAAGGAGAAGCATTATGAAAATAAAAATTAGTAGTATTATTGCCAGTATTGCAGTAACAATATTGGTTCTTTCGTGTCCGGAACCTGAAAAAGACAATCGTTCTGCCATTGCAAAATCCATGGTTGCGGTTTCTTCTGAGGGCAAGTTTAGTATCTTTAATAAGGACGGAACCGTAGCAAATACTCAGACTATTAGCCCATTTCGCATCTCTAATAAAGAAATTACAAGGGCGCAGTGGCGATCAATTTTTGGGGACGACAAAGACCCTAGCGATCCTAATGTATCTGGCAGGCCCGAAAACTTGAATACCCCTGTGCAGAATATAAATTGGCTTCAGGCATTGGCGTATTGTAATAAAGTGAGCCTTGCCGAGGGTTTGACACCTGTGTATGCAGTCTTTGTGCGAAAAAAAGAATGGGTAAAGGACCCCAGTAAGAATGATGGTTCTACAATAGAACAGATTACAGAATATTATTTAGACTTTAAAAATGTGAAGTATGATGACATTCCAACATTGCGTTCATACAATGCCAATCCTTTATGGTTGCATGTCGAGGCTAACTGGGGCGCAAATGGATACAGGCTTCCCACTGAGGCAGAATGGCAATGGGCTGCCCGCGGTGCTGATGCCAAAAGCGATCTTGCATTTTCAGGAAGCACGAAATCTAACAATATTGATGAGTATGCCTGGCACAATTTAAATGCAGACGGGCGCACAGCTCCCGTAGGTACGTTAAAACCCAATAACCTTCAGCTATATGATATGACAGGCAATGTGTACGAGTGGATGTGGGATAAATTCAGTGATTCCATTCCCGCAGGGGAAAGTACCAATTACCGCGGGCCTGATCCTAATAAGGAAACAGATTTTAGTAAGTCCCGAGTTCTGCGTGGGGGAGACATAGCAACCGATCCTGAAGGGATAACTTTAAGTTGCCGGGCGTCCACCGCTTATGGGGTGTATTATACCTATCCTACAGTGGGCTTGCGCCTTGCGCAAAACAATTAAAATAAGGAGCTTGTATGAAATTTGTAACGTATGCTGTGCTTTGTTTTGCAATTCTTGCATCTATTTCCTGCAAAGCTACTGTGGTAAATCCTAAGCCCGTCCCGCAACCGGAAAACCCCCAACAGCCTGCTGCTCCGGATATTGTATCCCCCAAACCCTTAGGCACATTTACTGCAACTACATTTAATGGGCTAGGATATAATTGGGCGATTGTAGCTGATACTACAGACAACTTGTTTATAGCCACATCATCGGGTTTGCTAAATGGGGGCAAAGGAATTTGGCGCTATGACAGCGCAGCCAATTCTTTTGTGCCTACCAATGCCACAGGCAAAAACTTTGCTGCTATCGGGGAAACCAAATACGGCGTCTTTGCGCTTTATGTATGCTCTGCGGGTGCATTAAAGTGGAATCCTGCTACCAGTAAATGGGATGCCAGTTTAGGTTATGTAAGAGGTGCGGGTTTTGATGCAATCGCCGACACCCAAGAAGGTGTTTTTTTACTTGGTAATATTGTGTACCGCTATGATGGGTCTGCATGGGCTAAAACCCCGATAGCTGGTGGCGATACCAATACCATAGATGGTGGCAATATCCTAAATGGTGCAAATAGTGTAATAGATACCCCTAATGGAATCTTTTTAGGATCTCAAAATAACAAAGGCATAAAACGTTATAATTCTAGTGATAAAAAATGGGAAGACACAAACATAGTTGGTGGTTTTTACGAATCCTTTATTCAAACTGACGAAGGCATTTTTGCAGCAACTCAGGGAAATTTTCCCTCCTATTTTGGTATTAAAAAGTACAATGCAGGCACAGGAAAATGGGATGATTCAACTAATAATAAAGAAACCTTTACAGGGCTTAAAAAATCCGCCCTTGGTCTTTTTGCCTTAAATGTTCAGTCGAATAACGCCTTTTATTATGACAAAGCCAAATCAGGTTGGTATCAGTTCTCCCACAGAGGTGAATACGGAGGAGTAACAAGCACAAGAAATGAATTCTTTATTTCTGACTTAAAAGGGGATGGAATAAAGAAAAAGAATGGTAATACATACGAAGCTACTAATATTACGGAGGGTAATTATTCTTTAGATAGGGTAGGCGATGATCTTTATGCTGTAAACCATAATAATGGGCAAGTGTATATGCACAACGATGTAGAGTGGGTAAAAAAACTGGATACAGGTTCTAATTCTGTTTTGCTAAATACAAAAAAAGGTATTTTTATAAAAAGTGGCGATTCAATATATAAGTACCAAGCTCCTTAGTTTTTATTACAATTATTGCCCTGATGCCTAACTGTAGGTAGGCGGGGTATATGGCTGTACAACTTATTGCGCTGGATTTAGACGACACTCTCCTTAAAACAGACTTAACAATCTCTGCTGTAAACAAACATACTGTAGAGATAGCCCGTAAAGCGGGCATACAAATAGTCTTAGCATCGGGTAGGAATATTTATTCCATGAATGCTTATTGCAAAGAATTGCATCTTGTTTCTGACGACAATTATATGATTTGCAATAACGGTGCTCAAATAATAAAAAACAGTGATAATTCTATTGTTCGCGAGGTGCGTCTAGACTCCACCACCTGTAAAGAAATTGTAACTATTTTAGATGAAGAAGGCTTACATTGGCAGATATACGAGATGGGTAAAATTTTTGTAAGCCAGCACAATCGATGGTCTGTTGCCGACTCGCACCTAACAGGCCAAAATATCGAGCTAATACATAATGAAGAGCAGTTTTTCAGCCTAGGTGTACTTAAATTTGTTGTTCCTGGCAAACCCGAGGTTCTATCTGATTTTTGTCCCCTTCTTGCAAAACAACTTGCTGGTAAGGCAGAGGTGCTTATATCAAAGCCGTACTTTTTAGAAATCCTGCCTTCAGGGGTAGACAAAGGATCTGCACTTGTGTTTTTAGCCCAAATGCTTGGCATTAACCTACAATGTGTAATGACTATTGGTGATGCAATGAACGACCTGGGTATGGTACAGATAGCAGGCTTTGGATGCGCGCCTTCCAATGCAATACCGCAAATAAAGGATGCTGCTCGTTATGTTTCGGTATATTCAAATGAAGAGGACGCTGTATCCCACCTAATAACAACTGTAGCCTTATTCCCATAAATATGTTGCTAATAACTACCTTTTTCGTTTAGCCTCTACTGCTAGTGGGCTTTTATTTTGCCTTTTTCAAGGATATACTACACTGTACAATCTATTAGTTGTGGTATAACCAAGGGCTACTACAGAGGTAACCTAAGGAGATCTCTATGAATTTATATAAAAGTGGTGTTCATCGTTGCTACGCCTGTATTCAATGGACGGGCAAGCGAAGCTACGATCCGGAAAAAAAAACAATCAAGGTTGACCAGGGGGCGGAAGGTCTTTGTCTCTTGCGGCGCATTTCCATAAAAGGATCGGGCTTTTGTAAACAGTATTTTCCCCTTAGATGAAGCACAGTCATTTTGTACTACCCCTTATTTTTTTCTTACATATCTATTCCTACTCTCAGATAGTATTTGATGCCCCAGATCTTGGTACCGACAATAGCCTTCTTTTTTCTATAACTGCAACCATCCCCGGTGTGTCTAGGTATACAAGTCTTTTTATTAGCGATCTTATCACAAAAAAAGTGGCACAGCTTTCTGTATATCCCGAGCATATACGGATAGCAGAAAATTCCAAACGATTATTTATCCAAAACCGCTTTGGTTTATTCTCGTCTTTCTTTGACACCCAAGAAAGAAAATTTACGCCTCTTAGTGTTGTACCTAACTTTCCTTCTTTTTTGCAAGGCGACGCCGTGAAACAAGGCAAACAAATACCTGCTCTAATTAGTCCTGATGGTTTTTATGCACTTGCTCTGCAAAAGGGCACAGCAGGCTTTGCTCGTCTGGTGTTATACGACTTTAAAAATAACCAAGAAATTTTGATTGCGCCAAAAGTTAATAACTCGGTAGATGTTTTTCCTGCGCTGTGGTCTCCTGATTCCAGTTTGCTTATTTATTACAAGGAAGATTCGCTATACTATTTTAGCATGGCGGGTTACGCCGGCAACCAAATCTTAGACGAGAAATACCGCAAGATAGGAGAGGGCAGAATAGCCAACGCCAGATGGTCTAATAATGGCAGCTTGTATTATATTACTGGCTCTTCACTTTTTATAATATATCCTGCGGAGTTTTTTCATCGGGGATTATACGAGGGCATTAGCGGTATTGGCAGTATTGCAAACACTCTGCCTTTTCCCTTCGATCCCAATTTTGATATATTTTGGCTATCTCCCGATGACTCCAAATTGCTTTTTTCAAGGGGGGGCAGAAACCTGTTTCTTGTAACCCTTGGTGGCTTAGAAACAGATGCGCTTTCGCTACCTTACCTTTTTTTCCCTAGCGATACAAAAATAACTTCTGTGTTTTGGCCAGATAATAAAAATGTAACTATTTTAACAAGATCCTTAAAAGGAGGGTCTACTACTAATTTGTACAGAATAAATATTGAAGAAGGCAAGGCACTGTCTTTATCTTCTCTGTATATTGATGCCCCTCCCCTAAGAGAACTCTCTTTATCACCCGATGGAAGCAAAGTAGCTTTGGTTAATTCTTTGGGTGTTATTATTAGATCTTTTTCCGATTGGGCGCATATAGAAAACCTAGTGCCCACTAAAAATGACGTGGCTAGTGTACATGCCAACTGGGTTACAAATGATATACTAATTATAGCCACTGAAGACAAAATAGAGGCAGTGCAGCTTGGCACAAAAAATGGGCAGTTTCTTGCTCTTTCTCAGGTTACACAATTTGGCAGAACAGCAGAAGGAATGATACAGGTTATTAGCAGTCCCGAAGGTCCCGCGTATCAAAGACCAGAACTTGCCGGCGACAATCTAGATAAAGCAATAAGCCAAGGAGAGCTTCTGAGCAATTGGCAAACTACAAACACATATCTTGTAAAGCCTGCATCCACCAGCAATAGCCAGTTTAGAGTATATCTTGACGCTCAAGGTGCTGGCAGCTTTGCAAATGGAACCGCCTTTGAAAATCGCATTCTGTTGCGAGTACCCCAAAGCTCGCTGCCCCAAAATCTCACCACCCAAAGTTTACTGCAAATTCCGCAGAACGACAATTTTAGCTTTCCTACAGCGGAAGAACCGCTGCGAAGCCAAGTTTTTAGTCATGGCTCACGTATTAGACGACGAGAAGTATCCATTACTTTTGATATTCTAGGTATTGGAAACAATAGGATAGCCCCAATTTTACAGACTTTGCAGGAGTTAGGTCTTAAGGCAACCTTTTTTGTGCATAGTGAGTTTTTAAGGCAAAATCCTACAGAAGCAAAATTATTGGCAGAATCTGGCCAGGAAGTAGCAATTATTTTTTTAGATGCGCAAAATCCTGCAAACTCTACCACTTTTTTAGACGAAGACTACTTTCGACGTGGTTTATCCAAAATGGAAGATGATTGGTTTGCCCTAACAAAAAAGGAACTTAGTCTCTTCTGGCATACACCTAACTATACAGTAAGTCAAAATATGCTGAATGTTAGCAAAAGAATGAATTATGTTTTTGTTGGTAGGGATATAGACCCACTGGATTGGGTTACAAAAGAGGACAGAGCCAAAATGCCGGCTGCCTACTATCGCAGCCATCAAATAATAGATAGAATTATGTCAACCGTAAAGCCAGGGTCTATTATACCTGTTCGGGTGGGTTTTTCAGATTTTAGCCGCGACGATTATTTGTATAATGAAATTCGGTTGTTACTTGATTCTCTGCATGAGGCAGGCTACAAAGTTGTACCAGTGTCTTCATTAATTGAAGGGGCTAAATAGGGCAGTGCCTACTATGTGCTTTAACGAATAGCCTTCAAGGTATTGACAGTCCTGCTGTTAATTGTTGCTATTTTACTATCTAAAAATTTTATCCACATTTTCATGGTAATTATTGTACTCTACATTGCGTATGTATAGAGGTATCTGGTGCAAGGAAAAGAATTAGTTATTGACGAAGAAAAAATAAAAAGCGCCGCACGAACTCAAGTCCCGCTTAAAATACGAACTTTTACACTGCCACACGAAACCGAAGTATACATAGAAAAAATACTAGATATTTTTCTTGAAGAGTTGGGTCAAAAAACCTTAAAATCCTATCTTAACTACTGTGTGCGTGAGCTGGCTGCAAATGCAAAAAAAGCCAATACCAAGCGGGTGTATTTTGAAAGCCTTGGCTTTGACATTCATAATAAAGCACAATACGATCAGGCAATGATAGATTTTAAATCTACCACTCTTGGCAACATATCCCACTATCTACGGCTTCAGAAAGAAAAAGGATATTACATTCAAATATCCTTTCAGGCAAAAGATAGCCAATTAATTGTAGAAGTTCGCAATAATGCAGAACTTGTTGCAAAAGAATATATGCGCATTCAGGACAAGCTGGCGCATTCTCGCAAATATACTAATCTGGATGAGGCACTCTCTAAAATATTTGATCCATCTGAAGGCGCAGGGCTTGGTTTGGTTATTATGAGCATGATGTTGCGAAAAATTAATATTGACGAAGAGTGCTTTGATATTTGGACAGAAAAAAAAGAAACAATTGCCCGTATAAGAATACCCATTGCCCAAACCAAACTAGAATCTGTATCTATGCTAACCGATGCCATTGTTAGGTCTATTAGTAGTCTGCCCCAATTCCCTGAAAATATATCCAATATTCAAAAGTTAATTGCAACCCCTGATTGCAAACTAACTGATATTGCACAATACATTTCTACCGACCCTGCAATGACGGCTGACATTCTTAAAATTGTAAACTCTGCAATTTATATGCTGGCAAAAAAAGTGGATAGCATATCCGATGCTGTACGGCTGGTTGGTTTGCGTGGGATTAGTAATTTGTTATATTCTTATGGTGCGATTCGAGTTTTGGGCAAAGAAAATACAACCGAAAAGAAAATGCTTTGGAATCATTCATACCGAACTGCCTTCTATTCTTACAATTTAGCCAGGAATCTTAAAACAAGTCATAAGAATCTTATAGACGATTCCTATGTGGCAGGTATGCTGCACGACATGGGTAAGATTGTATTCTCTGCCATGCATCCTGATCTTTTAGCAAAAATAAGAAACTTTTGCATATTTAAAAATATATCTTCCGAACTTTTAGAAAATATGGAGGCGGGTATGCACCATGCAGAAATTGGAGCATTGATAGCCCAAAGGTGGCGCTTCCCCGATGCACTTGTTGCTGCCATTCGCTATCACCACCAGCCGGATGATGCCGATCCTCAGTATAGAGATTTAGTCCGATTAGTATATTTAGCTAATATGTCCTGCAAGTACGGGGACCGCGAAATAGCCTATGCTGATATTAACAAGAATGTTCTTAAAGATTTTAACCTCAGCGACGAGCTTACGTATCGCAGCATAATAAGTAAAATGTCCGATGCCTTCTATACCGAACAAGGAAAAATACTGCAAAAGCTAAGCGGAAGATAGAATTTTACTATAGGAATCTATAATTGATTAATAAATGCTAATAAATTATGTTGGCTGCCGTCAAAAAACTCTGCTGCTAGGTTAGTTGCAGCAACTCCCAGATAACGATAATGCCAGCTTTCCCAAATATACCCTGTTTGGTATGTTTTTCCTTTTGGATAGGATAAAGAAAAACCAAAATGAGCCGCATTGCGGGTAAGCCAGGCATAAGCAGGTGTTGTTGCAAAGTCTTCCGAGATTGGCAAAAAATCTACACTAAGCCCCAACTGATGCTGGGACGACCCGGGTTTGGCAATGCTCATACTTGTTTTTTCAAAACCCTCTGCTTTTACACCCCTATCCCACACCTCTTGCTGGTAGAGGTATGATCGGTATGCCGAACCTGCTACAAGCTCTATGCCTTTCTGCTTGGCAGCAAGTGTCATTTCCTTTAGTGCTTCGGCTGCGGCCTTTCGCAAACGTAAGCCCCGTCTTTGGGCGGGACCCTCCTGTGAAAAATTTTGTAAATCAATTGTAATTAAATCTACTGGTATATAGGATTTGGGAAGGAAGTTGGTTTTATCTACTTTGTAGTACAAATAGGGGTCTTTTTCTTTTTGTTCTAGGATGTTCGCTAAAAGAGCGCGAAAGCGGTCTGGATTGGCTGCTATTTTTTGCGATACTTGTACTGCATCCCCTGCGCTAAGTGTCTTATCTAAAATCTGCTGTATCATAGTGCCGTTTGGAGCCAAACCTCGAATATTAATAGTATTGTAACTTTGACCAAAAAAAACAGGTAGCGCAAAACTTGCAAACAATACACTAGATACAAGACATAGCACAGGTTTTTTATCTGCCCACATATACATTAAAGCTAACTCCCTTAGGCACCTTAATCTTCCACTTTTTTTTGCCCTGCGCTTTTTGGCTTGCCAAATAAAATAAACTGGAGGCTCTGCTTATTGAAGAAGGAAGCGTACTTGCAGAACCAATTAGTGCGGGCTTGGGAATATAGTTATAGTAATTTATACTTCCTACATTGTAGGGTATGTCATTCAAAAGAGATAAAAAACCACCAGAAGAATTGCTGCGATACCCAAGCCCCATATCTGTTCTATCAGAGGCAAGGATAGCTACTGCCCATTTTTCTAATAGATCATTTAGGGTAAACTTTTGCCCTATCTGAAGTTCTATGGCTTGTAGTAGAGTATTTATCTCTCCATTTTTAGTCTGTACAAGATTAGGCATTATGGTCGCACCACCAAAATTGCGTAGCACCCAGGAACCAAACGCGTATGAGACAGAATAATCTTCCACTACATAGTCGTTTTCAGAACCAAAAAGACCTCTTTGCATATAGGAATTAAAGTGAGGAATTCTGCCTCTTGTATTTCCTACCGCACCAGGACCTAGATCGCGAAAGTCTACCCCCCGCGGCCCACTAACCCCAATCTTGTCTGCAAGTAAATCTTCTATCATTTGCGAGGTCATTTCGTTGTACCAAACTTCGGTACCCCCTCCTCTAAGTACATTGCGCTGATAAAATGTAATCATGTGCTGAAATTCATGCGCAAGGGTAGAATACACAAACTGTGGCCAGTAATTATTTGTAGAAAACCCTGCTTCGCTATCCCGTACAGTTGCATAAAGTGCGGCATCTACATAAAATAATATTCTTTGGTTAGAGTTGCTGTAATATGAAGCATAAAAATTATCTTTTGCCCAAAAATACCCAACTACCTTGCTCCCATTCGTAGTATGGTTAAGGTTGGCTAATAATATAGTTATAGTATTATTACTATCCCATGGTATAAGAGGGTAGCTTTGATCCTGCCCCCAGGGTTCTCCTATTAAGTTAACCGCCCAAGAATAAATATCATTTTTATAACTTTTAAGAAATTTGTCTGCCATAGCCAGAACCATCTCGTTTGTAATTGTACTTTCAAATGTAGTGCTTTCTACCCATATACTTAAAGACCTGGTATCTCCCTTCATGTAGCCTGGCAGAGTACGAGAAAGCGCGCAGGTAGCTTCTATGCTTACTTCCTGGGAGAGACTTGGATTGCTAAAGTTGTATCTTTGAACATAAAAATTTTGTTTAGTGCCAGGAACATCAGCTGCTTTGGTTTGAATATAGGCATCTTTTTTCTGCATAGATGACTTATTGCCCGCAGGAAGGCTGGTGATAGAACTGTTATTAAACCTTTGTATTTCTTCCAGAAGTCCAGGTTCTCGATGTTTTTCGGGAGTAAAGGCAAAACCTTCGGGATACCCTATATTCTTGCCATCTATTTTTACACCATTTTCAGGTTGGATACTGGGGCTGGCAGAATTGCTATTGGCGAAATCGGTATTGGCAAAAACAAAGTACACATCTCTGGTATCAGTACCCAAGTCTAGTGAATACTCGAATTCTACTTCGCTGCCTAGATGTTGCACAAAAGCACTGCTTCCCTTTGGCTGAATTGCAGGACAAGAAAGAAGTAAGAAAAGAGGCACCGTGCTGAATAGCAGATTTGATAAAAAACGCATATTATTCTATTAGTACAAAACTATAGCCCAATCGTAAAAGAGCCTGCCAGGCATTTGATAATGAAACTCCTGGTGAAGCCGATTGGCCACCAAGTGCTGGAAAGAGATATTCGCCTCTAGCTCCTACAATCAGCTTTCCAATTCCAAGAGGTACTGCCCAGTCCATTCCAACAGCAACTCCTGCATACAAACCATTGGCACCTAAAGGTCGCAGAAGCGCATTACTAGAAACGCCATCTATTGTTTCGCTATGCAAATATCCGGGCAAAACAATACCTCCTAAAATCCCAACAAAGGGGGTTAAATACCCGATATCTATGTTAATGCGAGCCCTGAAATCTACATGTAGGTTGAGTGTAAGAGCATACAACTGGCTGGTAGCAAAGTGCTTACCTGTATTTGTATAACCTTGCATGCGAAACCCTCTAAAACGGTAATTTAAGCCAGTCGCAATGCCAAACCAGGCAATAATTGGAATATCCACATCAACAGCCAAACCGCCTCCCGGCATGGGGATATTTTGGGATGAGCCATAACTAGGAGGGTTTTCCCCTGAACCTAAAAGCAAATAATTTTTGCAAATCTGGTCTGCATAACTGCCATATGCTGCTCCCATGCCACCTTCTGCATATACCCTAAGATCCAGGCTACTAGCAGCGAAAATTGCAATAACACTGCCCAGAAAAAAAGTAATAAATTTTTTCACACTTATATTGTACATGATACTTCATCTACGGTATATATTCCTATACATTCGCAAAAATAATAATATTTTGGTGGAGCATCAAATTGTCTATCCTTGTGATATTACGCAGTCTTTAGTTATGACTACTTCTACTTTTTCTTCGCTTGTAGCAATAAGAAACACCTTTAAACAAAAGGTAGACGGCTACCTTGCCCAATTTCCAAATCTATCAGAAATGCAAAATACACTACAATTGTCTACTAAGAATAATATGAAGTATCAAATAGAAACCCCAATTGTTTATAATACAGATTGGGATCGTATAACTTCGGTATCTCCAATTAAAATAATATTAGTTGGTGATAATCCAGGAAAAACCGAACAATGTGCTAATCAAAGACGTTATCTGGTAGGGCAATCAGGAAAAATTGCAGAAACTTGGTTTTTGAAAAACCTATCTATGCCATTTCGGGAGTGTTTGCTAATTCTTAATAAGACACCTGTCCATTCCGCTAAAACTGCCGATTTGAGGCAACTTGCCCGTGATATAGATATTCAGAAGCTACTTTCAGACTCGCAAGTGTGTATGGCAGCGATAGCATGGAATTGTTTTGAAGTATTGTTAGAGTCTGCAACAAACGAATTCTGGCCTGTACTTTGGATTTCTGGTCTTGGGGAGTTAAAGCCCCGAGGCATTTTTTCTATTTTTAGGGATAGTCTTGAAGGCTACTTGCGCCAAGCTGAAAATAAAATAAAAGAGCGCGTCTGGGTTTTTAGTCATTTTTCAATGAACCAGTTTGCAATAGAAATTAAGAAAAAATCAGAACCTTGTGCCAGCAATGACGCTACTGGAATGTACGTTAATTTACAGAAAATTGGCTGTGCTAATAGAGTAAGAATTTTTGGTTGTTAAAAGGGGTAGGTCTAAAATTAGCTCTGATTTTCTAGGTATGAAACCAAGCCGGATATACATATTCCTGGATTCATTAGTTGGCTGCAATCGTAGCCTGCCAAGTCCCAGATTAATGGCATCTTGTACTAGGCAGCTTACCAGTGCAGTGGCGATTCCAAGGCATCTAAAGTCTGAATGTGTAAAAACGGCAAGTATTTGATTTTTTTTGCCACGAATACCTAGTGCTGCTGATGCTACTATATTTTCTTTATAGCAAGCCAAATAAGCTAATAGACGGCCTTCAGCAAAATCTCGTTGATACAGAGTGGATAGTTCTTTTCTTCTCGGTGCTATAGCAGACTGATTCTTTATGCCTGTCTCAAAGGCTAGTCGCAAACCAAGAAAACCATTTAAATCATCCCTGCTATTGTTGTATCTTCGCAATATAATCCCAGAAGCTAGATTTATTTTCTGATTCATTAGCTTTTCCGAGGACGATTTCTTATGTAAATCTGCTTGCCCTGATCTGTGGGGCTTGGTCTTTCGTCTATATCGAAAAGAGTTGACGCTTTTATTAAATCACCTAATTTCCTGTAACCATAATTACGGGGATCAAACTCAGGCTGCCTGTTAGCTATGTACGTTCCTACAGCTCCTAGATAGGCCCAGCCAAATTCGTCTGCAGCTTCTTCTACGGCTGCTCCCATAAGCCCTGCTATCTTATGATCTAATTTTGTAACAGAAACCACCCTAGAATGCAAAGGCTTACCTCCCGCCGCTTCCCGCTCTTCTTCGGGTTCTCTTAGTATTTCTGTATAGATGAATTTGTCGCAGGCAGCTACAAAAGGCTTAGGGGTTTTTTTCTGACCAAAACCCAGTACTAGTTTCCCATCTTCACGAAGACGTGCCGCCAACCTGGTAAAATCAGAATCACTTGATACTACACAAAAACCATCTAAATTTTCAGTATACAGTAAATCCATTGCATCTATAATCATGGCACTATCTGTGGCATTTTTTCCTGTTGTATATGCAAACTGCTGTACGGGCTGAATTGCAAATTCTAATAATTTGTCCTTCCAACTACGAAGTTTAACACTTGTCCAATCACCATAAATTCGTTTAACGCTGGCAATGCCGTATTTAGCAATTTCGGCAAGGAGACCTTCGACAATTTTGGCCTCGGTATTATCGGCATCAACTAGTACTGCTAATTTTAGCTGTCCTGGATGTTTGCTTTCATTTTTCAAGTAATTACTCCTCAGGCAGAAGGAAAAAGCCTACCAGTAGAATAACCTTTAAACTATACTTCTTTCTAGTCATTGTGTATCCAAAACCAGAAGAATTGGCAAATGATCAGAGTAGCCACTGCTCCCCGACCATGCTAAGGGTCTTCCTTCCTGATTGAGTAAAAATTCTGAGTCCACTACAGAGAAGCCTTTATAACGTATAGTTGCCCCCTCTTGGAGAAGCGAAGGAGACAGCAAAAAGCCATCTATTCTTTCTTGTGAATCACGATAATAGTAGCTATACCCACCCGAACTAGCCCAAGGGCTAAAGTACACTATTTCGCTATTATATTTTCCGCTCTCCTGTGCTTTTTCAGTTACCAATAACCGAAACATATTCTGGGCAGCAAGTGCATTCATTTCTACTAATGCCGAAACAGGTGTTAGCGCAGTAGAATACATACGTTTTACCCGTACATACTCATCCGGACTTTCGTTAAAATCTCCAGTTATTACAATATGGATGTTAGGGTCTGCTTCTATTCGATTCTTTGCCAAATTTGCAACCTGGCGGGCTGCTTGGCGGCGAGCCATTTCGGTAAGTTCGCTGCCTCCTAACTTGCTCTTCCAATGATTTACAAAAACTACCAGCACACCAGCCCCCGTATCTATATCCGCCTCCATAATCACACGATACGGAGTATCACCAGCTATCTCTAGCCGGTGGGTAGCCAGGGCTTTAATTGGATAACGAGACAATAAAGCTGCCGAAAAAGCACTTTCTTTATCTGGCGCAATTCTGGAATAGCGATAATTAGCCTTTGCTAGTACAGTGGTACGCAGAGTTTCTAGCACTGATGCATTTTCAACTTCCAGAAGGCAAACAATGTCTGGTGGATTAGAATCATCCTGGGAAGCAGAAAAAATAGCCTGTGCGATATTCTCTAGCCGTGCTTTATATTTGGCTTCGGTCCATAAACCTTTGGCAACGCTAAATTCGGCAAATTCATTACCATCATCTTAGCATCAAATATACTTTTTTACATTGTATTCTAGAATACTGATTGTTCCTGACTTGGAAGCACCAGGGCAGCCAGAAGAAAAAAATCACTATTGTTATAAAACTCAGGAAACAAAAGGCAAACTTACAGGATTGAACGGTGAAAAACATAAAAACCTCCGGGCATTAAGAAGATACCGCCACGAAGTGTTTATGCAGTTCTACCTTGTTATTTGCTTGAAGTCTTAGATGCCTTTGAGGTTGATCTTTCTGTATTTGGGGAATCAAAATCCTTTCGGTTTACCCCAATCTTCCAGATAAGACCGTAGCTTTTGGCTTCTTCTGCATTCATCCAAAAATCCCGGTCGGTATCGCTGCGCACAACACTGATACTTTTTCCTGTTTCTTTGGCAATTAACTGATTTATTTTTTCTCTTGTTTTTTCTAGTTCGCGGGCGTGAATTTCTATCTCGGTGGCAACACCACGAATACCTGCCAGGGGCTGATGTATGAGATAATGAGAATTAGGTAGAGCAAGTCTATTTTCTTTAGGCACTGCCAACAGCACAAGAGCTGCTGCACTTGCAACCAAACCCATGCCTATAATCCGTACAGGAGCTTCAATAAAACGGATCATATCAAAAATAGCATACCCTGCATCTACATCGCCGCCTGGCGAATCTATAAGCAGAGTTATTAGCTCATCCCTGGATTGAGCCTCTAGCATAAGAAGTTGGCGGATACATTGCTCACTTGCCTTTTTATCTATTTCGCCAGAAAGCAAAATAGTTCTAGTTTTTAGAAACTTAAGTGCCAGTGCATCGGGGCCAGTGTCTGCCTTGCCTTTGTTGGTATCACTATCTTCTTCCTCTTCTTCGAGTCTGAACATTTTCATAATTGTAGCTCCTTGCAGAACCGATTTTACGGTACTTTATTTTTAGAAGGACTTCCAAAACAAAAGGCTTTTCCTATATCTTTATTAGGCACTAAAAAGCCTAGTGTTATTACCCTACAAGGGCTACCCTGTAGGGCTGGGTGCACCTTTATGTAATATACATAATTTTTTAGGCAATTGACTATAGGGAGATGTAATTATGCATTACTTTATTAGGATACTAGCAGTGGTATTTGTTTCTTTAGCAAATATATTGCCAAGCATGGCTCAAGAAAAACCTTGGTATTATCAGGGATTTTCTAACCTACAATTTGCAATAAGCCCCGACCCCAAACCAACCCCAAACTTTACTTTGTCTGCCTTGGTTGGCAAAGATATACAACTGACAGCACTACGCGGCAAAGTAGTTATTTTAAACTTTTGGGCTAGTTGGTGCCCACCTTGCCGCGAAGAAATGCCT
>JARLTB010000496.1:0-95710 GCA_030141615.1 Unio pictorum
ACTATCCAATGGTGCGCAGCCAATAAACCAAGTATTAACCAAATCCAAGCGGGGTAAAGGGTTTCAACAGCTTTTATCTAAGCCCAACTGATCCATAACATGAAAAACAAAAAAGTCCGTTTTTCATCAAAAGTCATGCTGAAAAAAATGGTGGGAACCGGTTTTAAAGTATGGTGACGTACTATCCAATGGTGCGCAGCCAATGAACCAAGTATTAACCAAATCCAAGCGGGGTAAAGGGTTTCAACAGCTTTTATCTAAGCCCAACTGATCCATAACATGAAAAACAAAAAAGTCCGTTTTTCATCAAAAGTCATGCTGAAAAAAATGGTGGGAACCGGTTTTAAAGTATGGTGACGTACTATCCAATGGTGCGCAGCCAATAAACCAAGTATTAACCAAATCCAAGCGGGGTAAAGGGTTTCAACAGCTTTTATCTAAGCCCAACTGATCCATAACATGAAAAACAAAAAAGTCCGTTTTTCATCAAAAGTCATGCTGAAAAAAATGGTGGGAACCGGTTTTAAAGTATGGTGACGTACTATCCAATGGTGCGCAGCCAATAAACCAAGTATTAACCAAATCCAAGCGGGGTAAAGGGTTTCAACAGCTTTTATCTAAGCCCAACTGATCCATAACATGAAAAACAAAAAAGTCCGTTTTTCATCAAAAGTCATGCTGAAAAAAATGGTGGGAACCGGTTTTAAAGTATGGTGACGTACTATCCAATGGTGCGCAGCCAATAAACCAAGTATTAACCAAATCCAAGCGGGGTAAAGGGTTTCAACAGCTTTTATCTAAGCCCAACTGATCCATAACATGAAAAACAAAAAAGTCCGTTTTTCATCAAAAGTCATGCTGAAAAAAATGGTGGGAACCGGTTTTAAAGTATGGTGACGTACTATCCAATGGTGCGCAGCCAATAAACCAAGTATTAACCAAATCCAAGCGGGGTAAAGGGTTTCAACAGCTTTTATCTAAGCCCAACTGATCCATAACATGAAAAACAAAAAAGTCCGTTTTTCATCAAAAGTCATGCTGAAAAAAATGGTGGGAACCGGTTTTAAAGTATGGTGACGTACTATCCAATGGTGCGCAGCCAATAAACCAAGTATTAACCAAATCCAAGCGGGGTAAAGGGTTTCAACAGCTTTTATCTAAGCCCAACTGATCCATAACATGAAAAACAAAAAAGTCCGTTTTTCATCAAAAGTCATGCTGAAAAAAATGGTGGGAACCGGTTTTAAAGTATGGTGACGTACTATCCAATGGTGCGCAGCCAATAAACCAAGTATTAACCAAATCCAAGCGGGGTAAAGGGTTTCAACAGCTTTTATCTAAGCCCAACTGATCCATAACATGAAAAACAAAAAAGTCCGTTTTTCATCAAAAGTCATGCTGAAAAAAATGGTGGGAACCGGTTTTAAAGTATGGTGACGTACTATCCAATGGTGCGCAGCCAATAAACCAAGTATTAACCAAATCCAAGCGGGGTAAAGGGTTTCAACAGCTTTTATCTAAGCCCAACTGATCCATAACATGAAAAACAAAAAAGTCCGTTTTTCATCAAAAGTCATGCTGAAAAAAATGGTGGGAACCGGTTTTAAAGTATGGTGACGTACTATCCAATGGTGCGCAGCCAATAAACCAAGTATTAACCAAATCCAAGCGGGGTAAAGGGTTTCAACAGCTTTTATCTAAGCCCAACTGATCCATAACATGAAAAACAAAAAAGTCCGTTTTTCATCAAAAGTCATGCTGAAAAAAATGGTGGGAACCGGTTTTAAAGTATGGTGACGTACTATCCAATGGTGCGCAGCCAATAAACCAAGTATTAACCAAATCCAAGCGGGGTAAAGGGTTTCAACAGCTTTTATCTAAGCCCAACTGATCCATAACATGAAAAACAAAAAAGTCCGTTTTTCATCAAAAGTCATGCTGAAAAAAATGGTGGGAACCGGTTTTAAAGTATGGTGACGTACTATCCAATGGTGCGCAGCCAATAAACCAAGTATTAACCAAATCCAAGCGGGGTAAAGGGTTTCAACAGCTTTTATCTAAGCCCAACTGATCCATAACATGAAAAACAAAAAAGTCCGTTTTTCATCAAAAGTCATGCTGAAAAAAATGGTGGGAACCGGTTTTAAAGTATGGTGACGTACTATCCAATGGTGCGCAGCCAATAAACCAAGTATTAACCAAATCCAAGCGGGGTAAAGGGTTTCAACAGCTTTTATCTAAGCCCAACTGATCCATAACATGAAAAACAAAAAAGTCCGTTTTTCATCAAAAGTCATGCTGAAAAAAATGGTGGGAACCGGTTTTAAAGTATGGTGACGTACTATCCAATGGTGCGCAGCCAATAAACCAAGTATTAACCAAATCCAAGCGGGGTAAAGGGTTTCAACAGCTTTTATCTAATCCGTTTTTCATCAAAAGTCATGCTGAAAAAAATGGTGGGAACCGGTTTTAAAGTATGGTGACGTACTATCCAATGGTGCGCAGCCAATAAACCAAGTATTAACCAAATCCAAGCGGGGTAAAGGGTTTCAACAGCTTTTATCTAAGCCCAACTGATCCATAACATGAAAAACAAAAAAGTCCGTTTTTCATCAAAAGTCATGCTGAAAAAAATGGTGGGAACCGGTTTTAAAGTATGGTGACGTACTATCCAATGGTGCGCAGCCAATAAACCAAGTATTAACCAAATCCAAGCGGGGTAAAGGGTTTCAACAGCTTTTATCTAAGCCCAACTGATCCATAACATGAAAAACAAAAAAGTCCGTTTTTCATCAAAAGTCATGCTGAAAAAAATGGTGTGGAACCGGTTTTAAAGTATGGTGACGTACTATCCAATGTGTGCGCAGCCAATAAACCAAGTATTAACCAAATCCAAGCGGGGTAAAGGGTTTCAACAGCTTTTATCTAAGCCCAACTGATCCATAACATGAAAAACAAAAAAGTCCGTTTTTCATCAAAAGTCATGCTGAAAAAAATGGTGGGAACCGGTTTTAAAGTATGGTGACGTACTATCCAATGGTGGGTAGCCAATAAACCAAGTATTAACCAAATCCAAGCGGGGTAAAGGGTTTCAACAGCTTTTATCTAAGCCCAACTGATCCATAACATGAAAAACAAAAAAGTCCGTTTTTCATCAAAAGTCATGCTGAAAAAAATGGTGGGAACCGGTTTTAAAGTATGGTGACGTACTATCCAATGGTGCGCAGCCAATAAACCAAGTATTAACCAAATCCAAGCGGGGTAAAGGGTTTCAACAGCTTTTATCTAAGCCCAACTGATCCATAACATGAAAAACAAAAAAAGTCAGTTTTTCATCAAAGTCATGCTGAAAAAAATGGTGGGAACCGGTTTTAAAGTATGGTGACGTACTATCCAATGGTGCGCAGCCAATAAACCAAGTATTAACCAAATCCAAGCGGGGTAAAGGGTTTCAACAGCTTTTATCTAAGCCCAACTGATCCATAACATGGAAAAACAAAAAAGTCCGTTTTTCATCAAAAGTCGTGCTGAAAAAAAATGGTAGGAACCGGTTTTAAAGTATGGTGACGTACTATCCAATGGTGCGCAGCCAATAAACCAAGTATTAACCAAATCCAAGCGGGGTAAAGGGTTTCAACAGCTTTTATCTAAGCCCAACTGATCCATAACATGAAAAACAAAAAAGTCCGTTTTTCATCAAAAGTCATGCTGAAAAAAATGGTGGGAACCGGTTTTAAAGTATGGTGACGTACTATCCAATGGTGCGCAGCCAATAAACCAAGTATTAACCAAATCCAAGCGGGGTAAAGGGTTTCAACAGCTTTTATCTAAGCCCAACTGATCCATAACATGAAAAACAAAAAAAGTCCGTTTTTCATCAAAAGTCATGCTGAAAAAATGGTGGGAACCGGTTTTAAAGTATGGTGACGTACTATCCAATGGTGCGCCAGCCAATAAACCAAGTATTAACCAAATCCAAGCGGGGTAAAGGGTTTCAACAGCTTTTATCTAAGCCCAACTGATCCATAACATGAAAAACAAAAAAGTCCGTTTTTCATCAAAAGTCATGCTGAAAAAAAATGGTGGGAACCGGTTTTAAAGTATGGTGACGTACTATCCAATGGTGCGCAGCCAATAAACCAAGTATTAACCAAATCCAAGCGGGGTAAAGGGTTTCAACAGCTTTTATCTAAACCCAACTGATCCATAACATGAAAAACAAAAAAAGTCCGTTTTTCATCAAAAGTCATGCTGAAAAAAAATGGTGGGAACCGGTTTTAAAGTATGGTGACGTACTATCCAATGGTGCGCAGCCAATAAACCAAGTATTAACCAAAATCCAAGCGGGGTAAAGGGTTTCAACAGCTTTTATCTAAGCCCAACTGATCCATAACATGAAAAACAAAAATGTCCGTTTTTCATCAAAAGTCATGCTGAAAAAAATGGTGGGGAACCGGGTTTTAAAGTATGGTGACGTACTATCCAATGGCTGGCGCAGCCAATAAACCAAGTATTAACCAAATCCAAGCGGGGTAAAGGGTTTCAACAGCTTTTATCTAAGCCCAACTGATCCATAACATGAAAAACAAAAAAAGCTCCCGTTTTTCATCAAAAGTCATGCTGAAAAAAAATGGTGGGAACCGGTTTTAAAGTATGGTGACGTACTATCCAATGGTGCGCAGCCAATAAACCAAGTATTAACTCAAATCCAAGCGGGGTAAAGGGTTTCAACAGCTTTTATCTAAGCCCAACTGATCCATAACATGAAAAACAAAAAAGTCCGTTTTTCATCAAAAGTCATGCTGAAAAAAATGGTGGAACCGGTTTTAAAGTATGGTGACGTACTATCCAATGGTGCGCAGCCCAATAAACCAAGTATTAACCAAATCCAAGCGGGGTAAAGGGTTTCAACAGCTTTTATCTAAGCCCAACTGATCCATAACATGAAAAACAAAAAAGTCCGTTTTTCATCAAAAGTCATGCTGAAAAAAAATGGTGGGAACCGGTTTTAAAGTATGGTGACGTACTATACAATGGTGCGCAGCCAATAAACCAAGTATTAACCAAATCCAAGCGGGGTAAAGGGTTTCAACAGCTTTTATCTAAGCCCAACTGATCCATAACATGAAAAACAAAAAAGTCCGTTTTTCATCAAAAGTCATGCTGAAAGAAATGGTGGGAACCGGTTTTAAAGTATGGTGACGTACTATCCAATGGTGCGCAGCCAATAAACCAAGTATTAACCAAATCCAAGCGGGGTAAATGGTTTCAACAGCTTTTATCTAAGCCCAACTGATCCATAACATGAAAAACAAAAAAGTCCGTTTTTCATCAAAAGTCATGCTGAAAAAAATGGTGGGAACCGGTTTTAAAGTATGGTGACGTACTATCCAATGGTGCGCAGCCAATAAACCAAGTATTAACCAAATCCAAGCGGGGTAAAGGGTTTCAACAGCTTTTTATCTAAGCCCAACTGATCCCATAACATGAAAAACAAAAAAGTCCGTTTTTCATCAAAAGTCATGCTGAAAAAAATGGTGGGAACCGGTTTTAAAGTATGGTGACGTACTATCCAATGGTGCGCAGCCAATAAAACCAAGTATTAACCAAATCCAAGCGGGGTAAAGTGTTTCAACAGCTTTTATCTAAGCCCCAACTGATCCCATAACATGAAAAACAAAAAAGTCCGTTTTTCATCAAAAGTCATGCTGAAAAAAATGGTGGGAACCGGTTTTAAAGTATGGTGACGTACTGTTCAATGGTGCGCAGCCAATAAACCAAGTATTAACCAAATCCAAGCGGGGTAAAGGGTTTCAACAGCTTTTATCTAAAGCCCAACTGATCCATAACATGAAAAACAAAAAAAGTCCGTTTTTCATCAAAAGTCATGCTGAAAAAAAATGGTGGGAACCGGTTTTAAAGTATGGTGACGTACTATCCAATGGTGCGCAGCCAATAAACCAAGTATTAACCAAATCCAAGCGGGGTAAAGGGTTTCAACAGCTTTTATCTAAGCCCAACTGATCCATAACATGAAAAACAAAAAAGTCCGTTTTTCATCAAAAGTCATGCTGAAAAAAAATGGTGGGAACCGGTTTTAAAGTATGGTGACGTACTATCCAATGGTGCGCAGCAGCCAATAAACCAAGTATTAACCAAATCCAAGCGGGGTAAAGGGTTTCAACAGCTTTTATCTAAGCCCAACTGATCCATAACATGAAAAACAAAAAAGTCCGTTTTTCATCAAAAGTCATGCTGAAAAAAATGGTGGGAACCGGTTTTAAAGTATGGTGACGTACTATCCAATGGTGCGCAGCCAATAAACCAAGTATTAACCAAATCCAAGCGGTGTAAAGGGTTTCAACAGCTTTTATCTAAGCCCAACTGATCCAGAACATGAAAAACAAAAAAGTCCGTTTTTCATCAAAAGTCATGCTGAAAAAAATGGTGGGAACCGGTTTTAAAGTATGGTGACGTACTATCCAATGGTGCGCAGCCAATAAACCAAGTATTAACCAAATCCAAGCGGGGTAAAGGGTTTCAACAGCTTTTATCTAAGCCCAACTGATCCATAACATGAAAAACAAAAAAGTCCGTTTTTCATCAAAAGTCATGCTGAAAAAAATGGTGGGAACCGGTTTTAATGTATGGTGACGTACTATCCAATGGTGCGCAGCCAATAAACCAAGTATTAACCAAATCCCAAGCGGGGTAAAGGGTTTCAACAGCTTTTATCTAAGACCAACTGATCCATAACATGAAAAACAAAAAAGTCCGTTTTTCATCAAAAGTCATGCTGAAAAAAATGGTGGGAACCGGTTTTAAAGTATGGTGACGTACTATCCAATGGTGCGCAGCCAATAAACCAAGTATTAACCAAATCCAAGCGGGGTAAAGGGTTTCAACAGCTTTTATCTAAGCCCCAACTGATCCATAACATGAAAAACAAAAAAGTCCGTTTTTCATCAAAAGTCATGCTGAAAAAAAATGGTGGAACCGGTTTTAAAGTATGGTGACGTACTATCCAATGGTGCGCAGCCCAATAAACCAAGTATTAACCAAATCCAAGCGGGGTAAAGGGTTTCAACAGCTTTTATCTAAGCCCAAATGATCCATAACATGAAAAACAAAAAAGTCCGTTTTTTCATCAAAAGTCATGCTGAAAAAAATGGTGGGAACCGGTTTTAAAGTATGGTGACGTACTATCCAATGGTGCGCAGCCAATAAACCAAGTATTAACCAAATCCAAGCGGGGTAAATGGTTTCAACAGCTTTTATCTAAGCCCAACTGATCCATAACATGAAAAACAAAAAAGTCCGTTTTTCATCAAAAGTCATGCTGAAAAAAATGGTGGGAACCGGTTTTAAAGTATGGTGACGTACTATCCAATGGTGCGCAGCCAATAAACCATGTATTAACCAAATCCAAGCGGGGTAAAGGGTTTCAACAGCTTTTATCTAAGCCCAACTGATTCATAACATGAAAAACAAAAAAGTCCGTTTTTCATCAAAAGTCATGCTGAAAAAAATGGTGGGAACCGGTTTTAAAGTATGGTGAAGTACTATCCAATGGTGCGCAGCCAATAAACCAAGTATTAACCAAATCCAAGCGGGGTAAAGGGTTTCAACAGCTTTTATCTAAGCCCAACTGATCCATAACATGAAAAACAAAAAAGTCCGTTTTTCATCAAAAGTCATGCTGAAAAAAATGGTGGGAACCGGTTTTAAAGTATGGTGACGTACTATCCAATGGTGCGCAGCCAATAAACCAAGTATTAACCAAATCCAAGCGGGATAAAGGGTTTCAACAGCTTTTATCTAAGCCCAACTGATCCATAACATGAAAAACAAAAAAGTCCGTTTTTCATCAAAAGTCATGCTGAAAAAAATGGTGGGAACCGGTTTTAAAGTATGGTGACGTACTATCCAATGGTGCGCAGCCAATAAACCAAGTATTAACCAAATCCAAGCGGGGTAAAGGGTTTCAACAGCTTTTATCTAAGCCCAACTGATCCATAACATGAAAAACAAAAAAGTCCGTTTTTCATCAAAAGTCATGCTGAAAAAAATGGTGGGAACCGGTTTTAAAGTATGGTGACGTACTATCCAATGGTGCGCAGCCAATAAACCAAGTATTAACCAAATCCAAGCGGGGTAAAGGGTTTCAACAGCTTTTATCTAAGCCCAACTGATCCATAACATGAAAAACAAAAAAGTCCGTTTTTCATCAAAAGTCATGCTGAAAAAAATGGTGGGAACCGGTTTTAAAGTATGGTGACGTACTATCCAATGGTGCGCAGCCAATAAACCAAGTATTAACCAAATCCAAGCGGGGTAAAGGGTTTCAACAGCTTTTATCTAAGCCCAACTGATCCATAACATGAAAAACAAAAAAGTCCGTTTTTCATCAAAAGTCATGCTGAAAAAAATGGTGGGAACCGGTTTTAAAGTATGGTGACGTACTATCCAATGGTGCGCAGCCAATAAACCAAGTATTAACCAAATCCAAGCGGGGTAAAGGGTTTCAACAGCTTTTATCTAAGCCCAACTGATCCATAACATGAAAAGCAGCAGAGAGGGTGAACCTCACAACTTTTCGAGCGTCGATTTGGAAATCTGAGGCTTCCACCAAATAGTAAAAAAAATAGCGTCTATTCGATAAAATAAGATTTCCTTATATACGCCAACGTCGTTGTCATCCACCCTCTCTGCTGCTGCAAATGTTTCATTTGTGGTTAATAATTCTTTTACGAGTTCAACCAAATATTTGATCGAGTCCGATACGATATCGTGTCCGAGGATCATGTAAATTTATTGTTATAAATCCGTGCGGAGTCGACTGAGCGTTACTAAAGAAATTTTTAAATTGATTGAAGTCCATATCAGAGCACCATGTCTGCCAAATTTTTCGAAGCGTATGAGTATCAACGCCGTTAAATACACACAGTAAGTTACAGTTGTCTCTAATCACTTTTGGAATCTGAGTGTATCGTTGAGTGACATATATCACGTCAGTGTTTTTGTGCCTGCTCTGGAAAATATTCTAGCTGGGTTTTTTTGATTGTCTAACATCACATCGTCGTATACGACTAAATTGTTAATGCTCCCATCAAGGTCATCCACGGATGGCGCCTCGTCAATATCAGTTATAAAGTCAATGGTATTCTCACCTTTAATTTCTGATGCATTCTCGTTAAAATCCTTTAACACTTCATAGCATCGTTGATCATCTACGCTAGGAGCAATTAAATACAACTTATCCCACTTCATCCATCTCATTATTAAATTGAGCAACAATTGAGTCTTGCCGGATCCAGATGGCCCGATTATAATTGCACGGATAGAGTTTGGTAGCGCTGCATGATGCTTAACTGGTTCTCTTATTTTAGTCGCTGAAAAATCAATTATATTCATATCTCTATACATAAATTATGGATCTATATTGTGTGAAGTGTAAAACGCGTACTAGCACAAATGATGTGACGACGGTTACAACTAAAAATAACAGATCAGCACTAACTGGTAGATGTGCAACATGTGGTATTAAAAAGTTCAGATTTGTTTCTACAAAATCAAAGATTTTACAATCCGGAGATGTTTTAAAAAAAAACGAGGAGGTGATATCGCAGCCAAATTGGCAAAGCTCCCTGGAACCCCATGGGCAAAGTACCCCGGAGAAAAGCACCTTCCAGGATATAGCTACTGTGGCCCCGGAACACGATTAGATATCAGACTTGATGATCAAAATCAACCCCGACCCGGCGAGTATCCGATAAACGCTATTGATAAGGCGTGTCATGCTCATGATGTTGCATATAAAAGCAGTAATCTGCAAAACAGGCATCTCGCGGATGTGAAATTAATTCATGCGTTAAATGCTGTTCCTGATAAATCTTTGAAAGAAAAATTGGCTTCGTGGTTGGTAAAATCAGCTATGAAAGGCAAATTGATGATGGGCGCTGGTAATTAATAATATGGAATCTATTTATTATTCTCCGAGGGGATACTGGAGGGGTAACGCTGCAATCAATAAACTCGCCAACGCCGCAAAAGTGAAAAAGGCTACTGCGGCTAATTGGTTATCCAAACAGGCTATATGGCAAATTTATCTACCGCGTCCTAAACAAATCAATTTCTCGCATTTTGATGTGACTGTCCCTAATGAAGTTCATCAGGCTGATTTATTGTTTTTACCACATGACAACGGTTACAAATACGCGCTAACCGTAGTTGACGTTGCTAGTCGATACAAACAAGCAGAACCGCTAAAAACAAAATCATCACCTGAAGTTGCTTCTGCATTTGAAAAGATTTATCGACGAGGCCCTCTACGCTGGCCAAATCTGTTACAAGTTGATCCTGGCAAGGAATTTCAAGGCGCTGTTTTATCAGCGATGAAACATCACAATGTCACCATCAGACAAGGACATACTGCACTACATCGCGATCAGGCAATTGTTGAACGATTTAATCGGACTCTTGCTGAACGGTTATTTGGATATCAATACGCGAAGGAGTTTATTCAGGATAAAAGATCCCGTGAATGGGTTAAGAGATTACCAGCTGTGATTACCGCGCTCAATAACGAGATTACTCGAACAATTAACATGAAACCTGTCAACGCGATTAAGAAAGCGTCTATACCAAAAATGGAAATCCAAGGAATTTCACAAAAAGATTTCAAAGAACCAATTCTTGGTAGTAATGTCACTGTAAGGTACTTATACGAACCAGGAGAGCTTGAGGGTGGTAAAAAAAGAGCTACCGATCCTATTTGGAGTGTTACTGCACACAAGATATCTACTATAACACGATCTACGGGTAGACCAGCAATCTATAAACTGGATTCAACTGCTCCTCAGCGAGGATTTACTCGACAACAACTACAGGTAATCCCCGAGGATACTCAATTACCACCGCGTGGTCTTAACTAGCACCCGATGCCAGAGGCATTGTGCTTGCACCTCTGCGTCTGTTGCACTCAAGACAAGTCAGCATAACGTTATCTTTGATATGACCAATGCTGCTATTCTTTCTGTCTACGGTAAATTGGCGAGGATCTTTATCCGAATACTGCCAACGCATTATACAATTGCAACTCGCGCAGTGATTATTCTGTTGTTGCTTCAGCGTAGTTATTAATTCAGCATCAATGTCAAATTTTTTATTATTTTTTTTTATCCTGTTGTTTATAACCAGAGAGTTTTTTTCTGATTATATCCTTGACGTTGTCGGCGTTGATTGTGGTGTCATCATCGCCACAAATGATTTCATCATCGCCACTGGCTTCGCCAACGACAACTCTTCGAAGCTGATTTATTCTTCGTACTCTGGATACTGCGAGATAGACTAAATTCGACCATTCGATGCGATTATCTACCATCCAAACAATTGTATCTGATATAGTTAATCCCTGTGAAGAATGTATCGTCGCTGCGTATCCTAGCGTCCATGGGGATTTATTAGCACGCAATGCATTTTCGACGACGCTGATATCAACCAGCACAATATCATTTAACACGAGAATCTGCTTTTCACTCTTCCCTGGAATATCAACTTCAATATTCTGCTTTCGTGTATCCGAAGGCCTATAACACAACGGTACTGGAAGTGTTGCAAATTTTTCTTTATGCGTTTCAAATAACTTCATCTGAAGTGTGTCTCTGACTATTTTTCTACTTGCTACTATCAAATCATTTGGTCTCCACGTTTCCCAGAAATCATTCATGGGAGTTTCTGAAATTATTTCACGCGCTATTTCGCATTGGATTTTATCCGGTTGTAATCTAATCAGTGCTTTGAACTCGCGTAATTGTTCATCAAGTGATCTATGGTCGGTATTAATTTCTTCATAATAGTCTACAGAACCCTTTAGCCATTCATGTGGAGATCCACCGACAAATGGTGGTGGTTGGCCGTGATCACCGCACATGACGACTTTTGTGTTTTTGTTTAACAACCACTCGAGAAATGTTTGTAATACTCTCAACGATACCGTGCATATTTCATCCCAAATTATGATTTCAGGAATGAATTTATCACCCATTCGATCAGGGGTCCATTCATCGCCTTTCCATCGAAAGAAACTATGATAAGTACAGGCATTTACCCCTCGCTGTATCATCTCTCTGGCGAGTCTGTGAGTCGGTGTTAACACAATCATGTTTGTGAAATCCGTAGGATTTTTCCGACGATATAATTCAATTGCACGAGTTGTCTTTCCTGACCCACCACAACCGTTTAAATAAACTGTCTTGTATCTACATATTGGATCAGATACCGGTGGTGCATTAGAAAATTCTGATTGAATCTCATCACATTTTAAGTACTTTTCATCCATGGTAACATCTGCCGATTCACAATACTCATGTAGCGTCTCCTTTTTAAATCTCCAACCCCCCCACGCTTCCTCCTGGGATGTGAATTTAGCTACATCTGATTTGTATTTATTGTGTATATACATCGAATCAGTAGCTACTCTAACCGCGGTATTAGGAAATCTATTTATCATCGAAAATAAATTGATAGAAGCATAAGCTAGCATAGAACTTCTCAAATGTGTGTACTGGGAATTATATCCATCACAGTAGGTAACAACCGTACCCAATTTCTCACCATTGGATAGAAAAGCATCCTTACGGGATACAAGTTTTCCCTGTTTCGTTAAATCCGTTACAAGAAAATCGTATTCAGCGACGTCTATGATCAACCGCGAGGAAAATTTTGCATTGTCGTATCTTCCACCCTGGGTAAATTTACCGATTATTCTTCGTCCAAAATCCTTTGCTTGTTCTTTTTTAATTTCAAATAACTTCTTAGACCAATTCATGATTTGTTCTTCATTGAAATCAGGGAATTGTTTTCGCAATTCGCTGATTATACGATCTAGATCGGGTTGTGGTAGCCAAACTTCTTTCTGAGCTCGATAGCATATAATAGCTTCGGAAACAATCAACGATATCAGCATGCCACAATCAATCATATATCGTAGTAACATTATTGGCATCCAGGCCTTTTCAGATAGGTGTCTACCGAGCCAAACATAACTACACGGATGTAACCCTGTAGCGAGTTCAAATGATATCACACGAGCGAATCCGGTTAAATCAAAATCAGGTAATGGTCCATTAATCGCAACACGAGTCATTTCATGCGTGGGGTGTCCAAATCGTTTAAAATAGTTACTACATTCTCCATACCCGAGAAAACTTCCAGGATAACACGCGGATATATCAATTGAAATCATACCGTCACGATGGTATTTTGTATTCCACAGTCCTCCATGACCAAATTCGATGCAACTCAATTTAACGTCCTCGAGAAAATCACTTCGTGTTGGACGCCAGGAGTTTTTTTCTCTTGCGAAGTGAGCTACCACTGAAGAAATAGTAAAACTATCCGTGAGTAGTTTTTCATGGAAACTCTCTGGTGAAAAATCATTAGCGATTTTTCTCATTCTGTTATCTAATTCTTCAACGCGATATAATTCACCATTTGGTCTTACAAATTGATCGAATCCTGATTCGGAACCAGCACTGCTAAGTAACCACACTGACACAGGGTCCTCTTTACACAACGCATGAATAGCATCAAATAATTTCTCTTCATAGAAAACATCCCCGGAAAATTCCGGGGGGATATATCTCACGATTCGTTCTCGTGGAAATATTGTTACCGCAGGTGTCCACGCGTGTTCGTTATGATCAATAATTTGTATTGGCGCTCCTTGTAATCTATATTTCGGTTCGTGTAATACTTCCCCGGTTATTGTCGTTACTGATATTGGGAATTTTAATAATGTCTCTAATTTAGCTATATCAGAAATCTTTGCACCGTGCTGTTTCACTGTCAGTTCCCATTCTGTTATTTTCCTACGTCGCAGATCAGTTAGTTTATTTCCTCGGGATGCATTTGTGAAGTGTTCCATTACCCGTGTTGCTACACAATTGAGCCTTAACGAAGTCAATGGTGAATATTTCATAGGAGCTAGTTTTGCAATATCGGGTTTATCATTTAACGGATATATCCCATAAACGATTGCTGTTACGGGATAAGATCTCTCGTAGTATGGTTTGTCAATTCCAGTTAGAATTCCTGGTTTGGAATCTCTACTTACAATGACAGTTTTTTTATCCTTGAGGATTGGTTCAAATTTATCCCTGATAATCCATTTCATTTGCCTTCGACTTCGATAATGAATTTTATTCTGAAAAATACTTTTGTTGGGAATTGCTTTGTTTGGGAATTGCTTTGCTTGAAATCTTTTGGATTTCCACCTTTGGATTTCCACCTTTGGATTTCTCATGGGAATTGCTTTGTTTGGGAATTGCTTTGCTTGAAATCTTTTGGATTTCCACCTTTGGATTTCCACCTTTGGATTTTACGCCAAGGTGTGAAATTATCTCAGCTGCTCTTTTATCGTTCATAGTAGCATCGATGATGGGTACATTGACATCATCATTGATAATTCGAAATGTCGACCAACAGTATGCTGCACCGTCTCGGTAGAATTCATTAAAACACTCCCTGATTTTACCGAGTATAGTTCTATCACCGATTAGACGTTTTGGTGTATTAGAGACTCTATCAAGATTGAATTTAGTATTTTTCCAGGGCTTAATTTTCGATAATCTTTGGAACTCCCTATCAAGATTGAATTTAGTATTTTTCCAGGGCTTAATTTTCGATAATCTTTGGAACTCCCTAGCAAGATTGAATTTAGTATTTTTCCAGGGCTTAATTTTCGATAATCTTTGGAACTCCTCCATGTTATAATTAAAACAAGTATTTAAATAGAAAAATATAGTATAATGAATCACTGTAAGTGGCTTATGATTGGATCAACAACCCCGTGTAACAAATCATGCAGAAGCGAATTCTGTGGGTATCATATGCAAAGCGTTAGGCGAGGAAGTTTTGGCCCTCTCCCATGCCTCCAATGTGGGGTGGGCGTTAGAGGAAAATCGCAGTTGTGTCTTGCTTGTGGGGGTAAACGATACAGGGAACTAAAACGCTATTATGACAAACGAATCAATGACTCCGTCCTTGATAAAATCAAGGACAAAATCATCAAAACCCCGCAAGATTATATCAAGAGGTTTATAATAAATTAGACAAATAGTATTATTATACAAATGAGCCAAGATTTCAGACCTCATCCAGTGCTTGTTAATTACGAAGCCTCCAGTGATGGTGTTGTCAGGCACCGCAGACTAAAAAAAACGGTTGGATATCTGAATAATATGGGTTATTTGTTGTTTAGTGCTAGAAATAAAACATATCTTTGTCACAGAATTATTTTTGAATGTCATAACGGATTAATCGAAGACGGATTTATGATTGATCACATAAATGGCGTGAAGACTGATAATTGTCTTGAGAATCTTCAAGCCGTCTCACAAAGTCTGAATGCAAAATTAGGTGGAACAGGCAAATATGCAAAACGTCCTAGGGGAGTTAAATCGTTTGATTTAGAAACCAGCGAGGAGAGAATCTTTCATTCGATAAACGAAGCCAGTAGATACTTTGACATTTGCGTGCCTTCAATTCGATTTGTTGCACAAAATTTAATTAAAACATCTCTGTCTAAAAAAAATGGTCATAAAGTAAGATTCGTATACACCTGAAACGATTCAAGGGAGATAAATCCCCATGGACAAATCCAACCACTCAAAACACTCTACCTACTAAGTTCCCTTGTATTATGACGTCAAAGGAATTTGTCGCCTGCTATATTACCTGTACTTGACTAGGCGTGCCCACGTGACTGTAATGGAGATCGATAGAGAATAAAACTTTTTATTGTCGCTTGTGGGCTAAAACTGTATTATTTATTTAAGCTAACTCGTTCTTTTCAGTACAAAATTTTTTATTTATCTACATATCTCATGTGTGGGGTGTGGGTGGACTAGCAGTAAAGCAGACAGCTAACTCGTTCTTTTCAGTACAGACGTTCTTTATAATCTACGCATTACCTATGTTCGCTCAGCCGGAACGCGAGTGTTTCCTATTCATTGAAGTAGGTGGGCGTGGTTAAAATTCCTTGTATACAGCTCTTTATGAATGTATTTTATCTAGAGAATTATAACAGAGTATATAAAACGCTGTTTTATTTAACAACTAAAATGTTGCAGCATTAAAATTGTCTGTTTTAAAAATCTCTTATTGTTAAGTATATCAGAAGATATATATATATTAAAAAATCTCTATTCTGTATGACAGCTCCGTGGTGTAATGGTATATCGTGTTTGTCTTGTAAACATAGATCTATCAACTACGTGTTCGGTCCCCATAGGCAGATACATTATTTGATGGCGAAACGGAAGATGTTTTTCTATTAATTGGGGGGGGGGCGATCCCCCTCAGCCAAACCAACATTGTAACTCATGCTATCGCATTCTCGGTAGCGTGGGTTGGTGTTTTTTTCCAACTCATGCAACCATGAATTCGATTTCATGGGTTGCCATGTTGGTTTGGTTTACCACGCCCACATCATTACCATCATCGTTCCATTGAATTATAATCCATCCTTAATTAAGTACATGTTATGCCTAAAATTTGCCGCAACACTCGAGCGGAGATATATATGTCATTGTGCCGTCCATGTTGTGACGTCCCCCCCAAGCATATCTTCTGGGCGGTCTAAGATGGCGTTTGCCACCTTAGGACCTCCCGCCCGGAGATGTATGTTTCGGGTTCCCTTGGGCTTACTTGGATGCGAAGGCAACCAAGGAGTTCCAAAGATGTGTTGTCGTAACCTCTGGGTCTCTCTGACGTCATAGGGCGCCAGCGAGATTGCCAAATGAGTGTTTTTTGTTTTGTTTTTTTTTTATAATTAGAGATATAGTATACTATATTTATATAAACTATAAATAATGGATATCAATGATGTAAATGCTATAATTGCTGAAATTTCAATTTTAAAAAATAAAGGGGTATTATTATCTGAAGATCTTGACGCTGACAAGATTGCCTCGGAATATGAAGACATTGAGTATCAGTGTAGTAAGGGTCGTTATGTTTTACCCAAGATGTACAGGCTCGTGAAAGGAATTCAAAAATCCATCAATGCTTGTTTGTATGGTAACGACATTAATGTATTCATAACGCTATTTAGCACCGTTGAAGCAATACGTCAAAAGCTCGGCCAAGAGTATCAAAAACGAGCTGAAATTAGTTCTAAGGTTCGTGATCTTAGAAAAATGTTAAACGAGGAAAAACCCGTATCTTAACCACGTGAGCGTTACTATAAAATAGGCTTTCAGTAATTTTTATTAAAAATAATTTTTTTTTTAGCGTTTTTTGTAACACTTACATAGGATTTTCTCCTGAAAGGATACTCAGCAGTCTGGACTTGCCCATGCAGTTATGTGCATAATGGATGATCTGGTCGTAGTAGCAAGTAATCACCGCGACGCCTCCATTTTCACGTAGTTGTTCTTGTTGCCGCGTCGTTAACACAAATCGTTCATCGCCGTTCTCAGATATTACAATTCTGAAACCCCCAGCGATGTTATTTCTGAAACATTCGCGGATAGCGTCGTACAGTTTAACCCTGTCGAAGATGAATACGTTAGCTTGATGGTACATTATTTAATAACTAAGTTATTTAATAACTAAGCTTTTAATTGTGATAGTTTTACATTTGAAAATTTAGTTCACAAACAATATATGGTTGGTGAATCGCTTACAACTAAATTAACCCGAGAGCGGCTAGCAGCAATTAAAAAGTTTATACCGGTTCGAGACAGACTTCGCGAGAAACTTCAACAACGACAACAAGCGCAGACTGACTTTTCTGTGTCAAGTGAACAACTGTTTACTCCGATAACAAGTGCGACCAAAGATGTGAAAACAGCAACTGAACGAGCAATATACGGAGATATTCCTAAGGAAGGCAAGCGACGAGAAGTGCCTGTTCTTGGTGTGCTTGAAAAGATAGCAGCAGAGACCGGACAAACACGCGCAGGAATACAACAGCTATCCAGTGATATAAAAACTCAACGCGAGTATGAACGACTAGCTGATATTGATGATTCTGCGCCTGAAACTCAACCTGTTGATGTCGTCACCCCAAGAGGTGTTTCCTTTATAGACAAACTCACCGAAGGAGCTATAGCAGAAATCAAACGACCTCAATTAATAAAACCCGAACATTATAAGATTTTTGGTAATTTTGCCGCCCAAAGCTTTCATTCCAGAAAAAACTTTTTAAAAGACGAGTATAAGAACAGTAGAATAAGCCGAGATGAATGGGCTGATTGGTTGTATAAAACGAATAGGGGGGTTGGCCGTTTAAATAAAAGAGAATTGGGATATAAAGAATTTAGAAAGGGAATTGAAGAGTATGATGAAACTGGTACAACTGAGAAAACAAGCGGAAAAGGATATTCGATTGGAAATCTAAAGGATGTCTTTGACTCTACAGTGACATGCCCTGGTAACATTCTAAGTGATATATCAAGGTTAGAGGTTCTCATCGGAGGGAAACGAGCCGGAAATAACTCACCGGAAGTAATTAATGAAGCAGCTGATATCTGTAGACGATTATTTGCCGGCGGTATCATGGACATTGATGTATATCGAGAACTTATTGCTGAATTAGTTGAAAATCACAACGATGACAACGTCATTGATGATGAAAATCCAATGGATGTAAGCGATTAATCACTAATTGAAAAACTACTAGTTTTATAACAAGATGATTATACACTACAACCATGATAAACCAGTAAGCGTCTACGTGGTGAACTCACGATTGCCTGTTTATAGAGCATATTACGGAGATGGTTTCGGCAATACCATTGCGGGGTTATTTACAAGAATGGCTCCCAAGGTGGCGCCGTTAGCTAAACAATTATCAATGAAAGCCATTGATGCTATCCGTGATAAGGGAATCAATTTCGTTGGAAATCTTGCCGGAAAGGCATTTTCTGCCGCGAAAGATAAAATAGCATCATTGGTGCGAAAGAAACCAGGAATGACTTCGTCAGTGGTGAAACCAGGAATGACTTCGTCATTAGTGCTGCCATCAACTACAGTGATGCCTGCAAAAATCAGCAAAGCAATAAATAACGCAGTGGAAGAAAAACTAGCGCAATTGACTTCGTCACCACCGGTAACAGATAGCGCCATCATGAACGCGATAGCAGGAAGTGGTTTGAAACAAAAAAGAAATTCGAAGAATTTTCAACGACGATGATTATTGCTTTGCAATTCACCAATTGAAAACACTAGTAATGTTATAAATGTTTAAACGAACAGCTGATCCCGCGTTAGATATGGAAGCCCCAGTGCGCAAAGATGATTCCGTCCGCGATTATCAATACTATTCCTATCATGCAATACAACCCGACCTACGATCGCGAATTGAACTTCAAGTTCAAGATACCAGTAAATACTTTTTGCCGTGTGAAGCATTTATTGAAATCGAGGGAAAACTCGTAACAAATGTTGCAGCTGATACACCATATGAAAATGATCCAAATATCCGAGTTGGTTTTGTTAATAATGGTATAATGGCGTTATTTGAAAGTGCAAGATATCTCATTGATGGAAAAGAGATTGAATCAATAGACCGCGAGGTTGATGTTGCAACAACAATAATCGGGTTAGCAAGATACTCCGATGATTATACAAGATCGGCTGGTCCGTCTATGATGTTTGCAAAGGATACCTCTGATAACGCTGACCACCTTCAATACATTAAAGTGTTAACACCGCAAGACACTTCAGTTGATAATCAACGAGAAGCAACTAATCCAGAACGTCGAGCTAGACCAGGAGCTGCGTTTGATATTCTTGGAGGCGTTAATGGTAATTTCAATTTAGGATTTGCAACACGAAAATTAGCATTGCAAGAACAGCAGCGATATTTTTCATGTGCGATTCCACTCCATCATATATTTGGATTCTGCAGAAATGTAAGAAAGGTCATCTATGGAGCCAAACACACAATCGCGTTAGTGCGAAAAGGCAATGACAATGATGCAATTTGGCGTACTGGTGCCGCTGATGGTAAAGTTGTTTTGAGTAAAATAGTATTATGGATGCCAGTAATGACTCCATCAATTACCACGGAAGAGCGGCTGCTCTCATTTATGGAAACCGGTGGTAAATCATTGCTAAGTTGGCTAACAACAACGACTGATGCTAAAGAGGATAATGTTAATAGCACATTTACATGGCACCTGGCATCAAAACAAGGCGTTTCAGCTCCACGTCATATATTTATAGCGCTGCAGAATAGGAATCGATTAGGTTCCCAAGAACGCAGTCATATGATATTTGATCGATTAGGGGTAAGTGAGGTTTCACTGAGAATAAACGGACAACAAGAACCATCTGAGGATATACAGCTTAATTACGGAAACAACCAAATAGCACGTGTGTATCATCGGATGCTGTCATATATGGGTCGTGATCAAAATGTTGATACCGGTTTGCAAATATCGCAACTCGATTTTAAGAATTTGTATCCAATTTATTACTTTTCACTGGAACATCTTGATTTAACAAGGCAATCCGTCGTCGACATACATTTTAGAGCTCGTATAGATCCTGGTGGTGTTGATTATAGAGCGATTGCTGTTATTCTCAGCGACAATTCAATGTTGTTAGAAGGGGCTGGCGGACGAATGAGAATCGTTGATGCACCAGTGGAAAATCTATGATTGAAATCGTAAACGATTTTCACAATTAGATCAATTGAAAGCATAAATGTGTTTTACAATAAAATGCCATATAGTGTTGTTAGTGTCAAGCTGACTGATGGTCAGGTCAAGAAATTAAAATCAAAATCCGCTAAAGAATGTGGAACCACAATAACGTTAAAACCAGCGCAGATGTCTGGCGGTACACATAAAATATCATTAACGGATCGTCAAATAAAACATTTTAATGATGCAATGAAAAATAAGCGAGGAGTTCAAATAGAATTTTCAAAAGCCGCAGTCGCGAACATGATAAAATCAGGTGGTATATTTCCATTGTTAGCCGCAATACCAGCATTGATTGCAGCGGCTGCCCCAGCGGTGGCGAAAGCGGCAGCGTTGGGAGCCGTTGGTACCGCGGCAGGGATGGCGTTGAAAAAGGCAACTGGGAAAGGATATAAAAAAAAGGGAAAGGGGTTGTACCTACCAGGAACCCCGTATTCATGGTACAGCGGGAAATCCGTGAACGGATCGGGTCTAAGAAGAATACCAGGAACGGTTTATTAATTGAAAAATCTTCGATTTCCGAACCTATGGTTCCTATGTCCAATTTTGATTTAATTGATGCTGCTAAAAAACTAGCGATAAAAAACTTCAGAGGGGTTTTTATGAGAGATCAATTACCAAGAAAACCAAATAACGTTGAAACCGGTATCATCAATCTTGATAACAGCAGCGGATCGGGAACTCACTGGGTTGCATACGCGATTGATCCACGTGGAATTGTCTTTTTCGATTCATATGGGTTAGCTCCACCAAGCGAGTTTATGCGGTATATAAATTCTTCGATGAAACTCAAAAAGTTTCCGATTTTTTATTCCACGCTGCCAACACAACAATTAAATGATCCACCGATATGCGGCCGTGAAGTATTAAATGTCCTCGCGGAGATTTCATTAAAATCCTTTGGATCTCCGTGGAAACCACCTCATCTGGTTGTAAACGAATACACGAGTGGGAAATTACAAGGATCAATAAATTGAAAACACAAGTTACGATAACAATAATGATTGATATTTGGGGACAATCTCTGTCAATGTCGGAACCCACCGCGGAAACATCTGCGGGTTCTATCGAGGATGTAAAAAAAATAATTGAAGATGAAATCGCTGAGATGTTAAATTTAATAGATGTTGACCCGAACGAATTAGTTGTATTTCAAGATCGCCAGGGTAAATTGAAAAGCAGTAATATATCCGTGAATGACATTTTGATACGGCAGAGCGATGCCGCTGAAAACTCTATTGCGCTTTATTCCAACGGTGGACGACTTAAACCAGGTGCACTTGTGTCTACGATCACCGACGCGATTGCTACCAACGAACGTGAGCTGAATGATCTTATACGAGGTTATAATAATTTTCGCAAAAATGTTATACATAAATTCTTTGTAACCCCGCTTGTGGTTGGCATGACTCTCGCTGAAATTAAAGACTTGTTGAATTCATTCTTCGCTAGCAAGGAAGCTGGAAGGATGATGACTGCTTCAGAAATCAAGGCAAATTATCTCGAGATTTCTAAACTAATAGAAGATCAAAAACCCACTAACGACGTAGTTGTTAAGTTTTTGGGAACCCCACTTGTGGCTGGCATGACTCTCGCTGAAATTAGCGAGTTTATCGGCAAGCACACTCACAATGCCTACATCGCTAATAGTTTCTTTGGTGTCCCAGCTACATCTACAATGACTCTCAAAGATATTAATATGTTTATGGTGAGACAAACAACACTTAATACCATCGTTGATAAATTTCTTGGGAGAACACCTGTGTCTGAAACCACATCGTTGACAGGCCCGACCCTCGCTGAAGTTAAAAGCGCTATTGACGAACAAAAACTCATCAACAAAATGGTTAATAATTTCTTTGAGAGTTCTAAAAATTACAATATCACGACGACATATTCTCAACTCGACGCGAATTATAGATCCCAAACAGGTTTTGGAGTTAACTTCCTTGTGGTTTCATTTTTTATTCGCCGCGATAAAACGACAATGAAGTATACCGAAATCAATAAAACCTATTCCGACGTTATTGACGATATTATTAAATTAAAGGAAGATCAAAAACCAGTCAATGACATTGTTGATAAGTTTTTTGGTGTCCCGGCTACATCTACGATGACTCTCAAAGATATTTACAATGATATTCGTAAACTAAAAGAAAATTTTGAAAAGATAAAGATTCCGCATCCACACATAAGAATTAAAAATGTCGTGTATACAGTCGATCATGGAACCATGGATTGGATAAGAGACGTTTATACTACATTATCCACTGGTCTCTGGACGAGGAGTGATGCGGGGGGCGATATCTACAGTACAACGGGGATTGAAGGTATCTACAGGCTAACGTGGATCTCTATCAATCAATTTAACATGATCGCGGGCGGTAAAACCTACTCTGGTGGCACTGCGATGTTAATTATCAAGAGTAACGGTCAACACTTTAATGTCGTCGCGGTTGATAGCTCCACCATTAGATCAAAAATAACTTGGTGTTTAGAACTCGTAGATGATTTTTCAGGCTGAAGCTACTAACAATTCCCGCTAACGATGGCAAATAATTGAAAACACTAGCGGGTTTAAAATAACAATGATTTCATCAACGCAATGTCGCTATGATCAGGTCAGAGAATTTCAGACTAGACTCAAAACCCTCACTGAGGAGTATCAAATAAAAATAAAAAAATACCGACGAAGAATCACCGCAATTGATGTTATTATGTACTCGGTGTCAAGCGTTCTCACTGGCGCCGGAATAATACTTGCATCGGTTATAATGATTGCCCCGGTCGTAGTTCCAATTTGCATTTCTGCGGTGGCTACAATCGGGGGTATATCAACCGGGATAGCAAAAAAGATATCATCATGCAGCCAGAGTAAACTGCAGAATTACTTACTTCAATTTCATATTACATCAACCGCATATTCGCAATTATCATTGATGATATCATCGTCACTCGATAATACGATTATATCAGATAGTGAATTCTCAGCGATGGTCAGTATTTTTGATTCAGCGATATCAAAATTAGAGCAACAACATGAATATAATAACAATGACAACACCGATGGAATCAGAAAACACGAACCCAAAAACAAACCCAAAAACCAAAATGATCTCAATAATCTCAACCATACCAGATTGTGAGTTCTCAGTGATGGTCAGTATTTATGATTTCTCGATACCAAAATTAGAAATAAATCATGAGTATAATAACAATGACAACACCGATGGAATTACTTCAACGAGTAGTGGAGAACACGAACCCAGTACAAACAAGCATGATATCAATAACATCAACGAGTCCTGAATTTAGTGTGAACTTCCCTTCTCCGATTCCAGTGCGTGAGATCGCGCTGGCAAAATTACGAGTATATCATAGCTGGCCTAATATCAGATCGGTTGCATTTGGCGGTCAGCAACCCAATAACGCACTGGTGTTCTCGTATAAGAATAAACCCGATGGTACTCCAGAGTGGGAAACTGTTTCGTTACCAACTGGGTCGTACCAAATTAAGCAAATCAATGCTGAAATTCAGCGTAGAATAAAATCAATCACTGGAAAAGAATCAAAAATAGCTATTAATCTTCATCAACCGACGCTCTCGTCGTCGATCGAAATAAGCACAGAGGGATACATTGTAGATATCTATAACAGCTCATTAAGAACAGTGTTAGGATGGCCTGAAAAACCACCGGAAAATTCCACCGCCGACTTAACCACGGACGTACAATCATATCATGAAATCAATCCCAGTTATCGAGATAATTTATCTGATATAAGAAAAGGAAGAATCGCCGATAGATTTATATTTACCAACAAAGACACATTGCAATGGGATTTTATCATTAAAAGAACAACCGACTCATCTGTTACTATTTCATTTACGCTAACTGACGTCCGTGGTTATTTTAATGAAATTAAACAATTATATGAAACACAACTAGAACAACTACGGAAAACAAAATCGCAAAAACACGTTGAAATAATAAATCAACTTATATCTGATATGGAATATATCTATGAACTAATTATTCAAACAATAATTAATGACAACAGCGACAATAAACAACGATTCCTAACCGATTACAATATCACAGAGGACAATCTGCGTAATTTCAAGTTTCCCGGGTACAAAGCTGATGAACTAGCAAGAATTGTTAAAACCGATATCAAGGCGCTACAAAAACAAGATCCATCTGTCCTCTTCAGGTATAATAATGATCCAGATGGTGGCGGTAGGCATATTGCCCCTCATAATGTGAATATTTCAACGGTGATTGCGCTCAATTTAGTATGTGATGTTATCGAAGGAAGCTATCAAATTAATCTCGAACGATCAAATCAAGCTCAGCAAGGATATATTCTTTATTCGTTTGCACCAACAGCTCCTCCAGGATTCCTAATTATTGAGAACCCAATTAATCCTGTCTACATGCGATGCCATAATAATTCGTTAACGAGAATTAATTTCAAACTCACCGACCAGTCAAATAATCTGATTGATTTACAAGAAGAGGTGTTAGCGATTAGTTTGTTTGTGAAATCCTAAATTGCTTTGCAATTTCAAAGGATTTTCGTCCTAAAGACTCGATCAAATATTTGGTTGAACTCGTAAAAGAATTATTAACCACAAATGAAACATTTGCAGCAGCAGAGAGGGTGGATGACAACGACGTTGGCGTATATAAGGAAATCTTATTTTATCGAATAGACGCTATTTTTTTTACTATTTGGTGGAAGCCTCAGATTTCCAAATCGACGCTCGAAAAGTTGTGAGGTTCACCCTCTCTGCTGCTTGAAAAACAAAAAGTCCGTTTTTCATCAAAAGTCATGCTGAAAAAAATGGTGGGAACCGGTTTTAAAGTATGGTGACGTACTATCCAATGGTGCGCAGCCAATAAACCAAGTATTAACCAAATCCAAGCGGGGTAAAGGGTTTCAACAGCTTTTATCTAAGCCCAACTGATCCATAACATGAAAAACAAAAAAGTCCGTTTTTCATCAAAAGTCATGCTGAAAAAAATGGTGGGAACCGGTTTTAAAGTATGGTGACGTACTATCCAATGGTGCGCAGCCAATAAACCAAGTATTAACCAAATCCAAGCGGGGTAAAGGGTTTCAACAGCTTTTATCTAAGCCCAACTGATCCATAACATGAAAAACAAAAAAGTCCGTTTTTCATCAAAAGTCATGCTGAAAAAAATGGTGGGAACCGGTTTTAAAGTATGGTGACGTACAATCCAATGGTGCGCAGCCAATAAACCAAGTATTAACCAAATCCAAGCGGGGTAAAGGGTTTCAACAGCTTTTATCTAAGCCCAACTGATCCATAACATGAAAAACAAAAAAGTCCGTTTTTCATCAAAAGTCATGCTGAAAAAAATGGTGGGAACCGGTTTTAAAGTATGGTGACGTACTATCTAATGGTGCGCAGCCAATAAACCAAGTATTAACCAAATCCAAGCGGGGTAAAGGGTTTCAACAGCTTTTATCTAAGCCCAACTGATCCATAACATGAAAAACAAAAAAGTCCGTTTTTCATCAAAAGTCATGCTGAAAAAAATGGTGGGAACCGGTTTTAAAGTATGGTGACGTACTATCCAATGGTGCGCAGCCAATAAACCAAGTATTAACCAAATCCAAGCGGGGTAAAGGGTTTCAACAGCTTTTATCTAAGCCCAACTGATCCATAACATGAAAAACAAAAAAGTCCGTTTTTCATCAAAAGTCATGCTGAAAAAAATGGTGGTAACCGGTTTTAAAGTATGGTGACGTACTATCCAATGGTGCGCAGCCAATAAACCAAGTATTAACCAAATCCAAGCGGGGTAAAGGGTTTCAACAGCTTTTATCTAAGCCCAACTGATCCATAACATGAAAAACAAAAAGTCCGTTTTTCATCAAAAGTCATGCTGAAAAAAATGGTGGGAACCGGTTTTAAAGTATGGTGACGTACTATCCAATGGTGCGCAGCCAATAAACCAAGTATTAACCAAATCCAAGCGGGGTAAAGGGTTTCAACAGCTTTTATCTAAGCCCAACTGATCCATAACATGAAAAACAAAAAAGTCCGTTTTTCATCAAAAGTCATGCTGAAAAAAATGGTGGGAACCGGTTTTAAAGTATGGTGACGTACTATCCAATGGTGCGCAGCCAATAAACCAAGTATTAGCCAAATCCAAGCGGGGTAAAGGGTTTCAACAGCTTTTATCTAAGCCCAACTGATCCATAACATGAAAAACAAAAAAGTCCGTTTTTCATCAAAAGTCATGCTGAAAAAAATGGTGGGAACCGGTTTTAAATTATGGTGACGTACTATCCAATGGTGCGCAGCCAATAAACCAAGTATTAACCAAATCCAAGCGGGGTAAAGGGTTTCAACAGCTTTTATCTAAGCCCAACTGATCCATAACATGAAAAACAAAAAAGTCCGTTTTTCATCAAAAGTCATGCTGAAAAAAATGGTGGGAACCGGTTTTAAAGTATGGTGACGTACTATCCAATGGTGCGCAGCCAATAAACCAAGTATTAACCAAATCCAAGCGGGGTAAAGGGTTTCAACAGCTTTTATCTAAGCCCAACTGATCCATAACATGAAAAACAAAAAAGTCCGTTTTTCATCAAAAGTCATGCTGAAAAAAATGGTGGGAACCGGTTTTAAAGTATGGTGACGTACTATCCAATGGTGCGCAGCCAATAAACCAAGTATTAACCAAATCCAAGCGGGGTAAAGGGTTTCAACAGCTTTTATCTAAGCCCAACTGATCCATAACATGAAAAACAAAAAAGTCCGTTTTTCATCAAAAGTCATGCTGAAAAAAATGGTGGGAACCGGTTTTAAAGTATGGTGACGTACTATCCAATGGTGCGCAGCCAATAAACCAAGTATTAACCAAATCCAAGCGGGGTAAAGGGTTTCAACAGCTTTTATCTAAGCCCAACTGATCCATAACATGAAAAACAAAAAAGTCCGTTTTTCATCAAAAGTCATGCTGAAAAAAATGGTGGGAACCGGTTTTAAAGTATGGTGACGTACTATCCAATGGTGCGCAGCCAATAAACCAAGTATTAACCAAATCCAAGCGGGGTAAAGGGTTTCAACAGCTTTTATCTAAGCCCAACTGATCCATAACATGAAAAACAAAAAAGTCCGTTTTTCATCAAAAGTCATGCTGAAAAAAATGGTGGGAACCGGTTTTAAAGTATGGTGACGTACTATCCAATGGTGCGCAGCCAATAAACCAAGTATTAACCAAATCCAAGCGGGGTAAAGGGTTTCAACAGCTTTTATCTAAGCCCAACTGATCCATAACATGAAAAACAAAAAAGTCCGTTTTTCATCAAAAGTCATGCTGAAAAAAATGGTGGGAACCGGTTTTAAAGTATGGTGACGTACTATCCAATGGTGCGCAGCCAATAAACCAAGTATTAACCAAATCCAAGCGGGGTAAAGGGTTTCAACAGCTTTTATCTAAGCCCAACTGATCCATAACATGAAAAACAAAAAAGTCCGTTTTTCATCAAAAGTCATGCTGAAAAAAATGGTGGGAACCGGTTTTAAAGTATGGTGACGTACTATCCAATGGTGCGCAGCCAATAAACCAAGTATTAACCAAATCCAAGCGGGGTAAAGGGTTTCAACAGCTTTTATCTAAGCCCAACTGATCCATAACATGAAAAACAAAAAAGTCCGTTTTTCATCAAAAGTCATGCTGAAAAAAATGGTGGGAACCGGTTTTAAAGTATGGTGACGTACTATCCAATGGTGCGCAGCCAATAAACCAAGTATTAACCAAATCCAAGCGGGGTAAAGGGTTTCAACAGCTTTTATCTAAGCCCAACTGATCCATAACATGAAAAACAAAAAAGTCCGTTTTTCATCAAAAGTCATGCTGAAAAAAATGGTGGGAACCGGTTTTAAAGTATGGTGACGTACTATCCAATGGTGCGCAGCCAATAAACCAAGTATTAACCAAATCCAAGCGGGGTAAAGGGTTTCAACAGCTTTTATCTAAGCCCAACTGATCCATAACATGAAAAACAAAAAAGTCCGTTTTTCATCAAAAGTCATGCTGAAAAAAATGGTGGGAACCGGTTTTAAAGTATGGTGACGTACTATCCAATGGTGCGCAGCCAATAAACCAAGTATTAACCAAATCCAAGCGGGGTAAAGGGTTTCAACAGCTTTTATCTAAGCCCAACTGATCCATAACATGAAAAACAAAAAAGTCCGTTTTTCATCAAAAGTCATGCTGAAAAAAATGGTGGGAACCGGTTTTAAAGTATGGTGACGTACTATCCAATGGTGCGCAGCCAATAAACCAAGTATTAACCAAATCCAAGCGGGGTAAAGGGTTTCAACAGCTTTTATCTAAGCCCAACTGATCCATAACATGAAAAACAAAAAAGTCCGTTTTTCATCAAAAGTCATGCTGAAAAAAATGGTGGGAACCGGTTTTAAAGTATGGTGACGTACTATCCAATGGTGCGCAGCCAATAAACCAAGTATTAACCAAATCCAAGCGGGGTAAAGGGTTTCAACAGCTTTTATCTAAGCCCAACTGATCCATAACATGAAAAACAAAAAAGTCCGTTTTTCATCAAAAGTCATGCTGAAAAAAATGGTGGGAACCGGTTTTAAAGTATGGTGACGTACTATCCAATGGTGCGCAGCCAATAAACCAAGTATTAACCAAATCCAAGCGGGGTAAAGGGTTTCAACAGCTTTTATCTAAGCCCAACTGATCCATAACATGAAAAACAAAAAAGTCCGTTTTTCATCAAAAGTCATGCTGAAAAAAATGGTGGGAACCGGTTTTAAAGTATGGTGACGTACTATCCAATGGTGCGCAGCCAATAAACCAAGTATTAACCAAATCCAAGCGGGGTAAAGGGTTTCAACAGCTTTTATCTAAGCCCAACTGATCCATAACATGAAAAACAAAAAAGTCCGTTTTTCATCAAAAGTCATGCTGAAAAAAATGGTGGGAACCGGTTTTAAAGTATGGTGACGTACTATCCAATGGTGCGCAGCCAATAAACCAAGTATTAACCAAATCCAAGCGGGGTAAAGGGTTTCAACAGCTTTTATCTAAGCCCAACTGATCCATAACATGAAAAACAAAAAAGTCCGTTTTTCATCAAAAGTCATGCTGAAAAAAATGGTGGGAACCGGTTTTAAAGTATGGTGACGTACTATCCAATGGTGCGCAGCCAATAAACCAAGTATTAACCAAATCCAAGCGGGGTAAAGGGTTTCAACAGCTTTTATCTAAGCCCAACTGATCCATAACATGAAAAACAAAAAAGTCCGTTTTTCATCAAAAGTCATGCTGAAAAAAATGGTGGGAACCGGTTTTAAAGTATGGTGACGTACTATCCAATGGTGCGCAGCCAATAAACCAAGTATTAACCAAATCCAAGCGGGGTAAAGGGTTTCAACAGCTTTTATCTAAGCCCAACTGATCCATAACATGAAAAACAAAAAAGTCCGTTTTTCATCAAAAGTCATGCTGAAAAAAATGGTGGGAACCGGTTTTAAAGTATGGTGACGTACTATCCAATGGTGCGCAGCCAATAAACCAAGTATTAACCAAATCCAAGCGGGGTAAAGGGTTTCAACAGCTTTTATCTAAGCCCAACTGATCCATAACATGAAAAACAAAAAAGTCCGTTTTTCATCAAAAGTCATGCTGAAAAAAATGGTGGGAACCGGTTTTAAAGTATGGTGACGTACTATCCAATGGTGCGCAGCCAATAAACCAAGTATTAACCAAATCCAAGCGGGGTAAAGGGTTTCAACAGCTTTTATCTAAGCCCAACTGATCCATAACATGAAAAACAAAAAAGTCCGTTTTTCATCAAAAGTCATGCTGAAAAAAATGGTGGGAACCGGTTTTAAAGTATGGTGACGTACTATCCAATGGTGCGCAGCCAATAAACCAAGTATTAACCAAATCCAAGCGGGGTAAAGGGTTTCAACAGCTTTTATCTAAGCCCAACTGATCCATAACATGAAAAACAAAAAAGTCCGTTTTTCATCAAAAGTCATGCTGAAAAAAATGGTGGGAACCGGTTTTAAAGTATGGTGACGTACTATCCAATGGTGCGCAGCCAATAAACCAAGTATTAACCAAATCCAAGCGGGGTAAAGGGTTTCAACAGCTTTTATCTAAGCCCAACTGATCCATAACATGAAAAACAAAAAAGTCCGTTTTTCATCAAAAGTCATGCTGAAAAAAATGGTGGGAACCGGTTTTAAAGTATGGTGACGTACTATCCAATGGTGCGCAGCCAATAAACCAAGTATTAACCAAATCCAAGCGGGGTAAAGGGTTTCAACAGCTTTTATCTAAGCCCAACTGATCCATAACATGAAAAACAAAAAAGTCCGTTTTTCATCAAAAGTCATGCTGAAAAAAATGGTGGGAACCGGTTTTAAAGTATGGTGACGTACTATCCAATGGTGCGCAGCCAATAAACCAAGTATTAACCAAATCCAAGCGGGGTAAAGGGTTTCAACAGCTTTTATCTAAGCCCAACTGATCCATAACATGAAAAACAAAAAAGTCCGTTTTTCATCAAAAGTCATGCTGAAAAAAATGGTGGGAACCGGTTTTAAAGTATGGTGACGTACTATCCAATGGTGCGCAGCCAATAAACCAAGTATTAACCAAATCCAAGCGGGGTAAAGGGTTTCAACAGCTTTTATCTAAGCCCAACTGATCCATAACATGAAAAACAAAAAAGTCCGTTTTTCATCAAAAGTCATGCTGAAAAAAATGGTGGGAACCGGTTTTAAAGTATGGTGACGTACTATCCAATGGTGCGCAGCCAATAAACCAAGTATTAACCAAATCCAAGCGGGGTAAAGGGTTTCAACAGCTTTTATCTAAGCCCAACTGATCCATAACATGAAAAACAAAAAAGTCCGTTTTTCATCAAAAGTCATGCTGAAAAAAATGGTGGGAACCGGTTTTAAAGTATGGTGACGTACTATCCAATGGTGCGCAGCCAATAAACCAAGTATTAACCAAATCCAAGCGGGGTAAAGGGTTTCAACAGCTTTTATCTAAGCCCAACTGATCCATAACATGAAAAACAAAAAAGTCCGTTTTTCATCAAAAGTCATGCTGAAAAAAATGGTGGGAACCGGTTTTAAAGTATGGTGACGTACTATCCAATGGTGCGCAGCCAATAAACCAAGTATTAACCAAATCCAAGCGGGGTAAAGGGTTTCAACAGCTTTTATCTAAGCCCAACTGATCCATAACATGAAAAACAAAAAAGTCCGTTTTTCATCAAAAGTCATGCTGAAAAAAATGGTGGGAACCGGTTTTAAAGTATGGTGACGTACTATCCAATGGTGCGCAGCCAATAAACCAAGTATTAACCAAATCCAAGCGGGGTAAAGGGTTTCAACAGCTTTTATCTAAGCCCAACTGATCCATAACATGAAAAACAAAAAAGTCCGTTTTTCATCAAAAGTCATGCTGAAAAAAATGGTGGGAACCGGTTTTAAAGTATGGTGACGTACTATCCAATGGTGCGCAGCCAATAAACCAAGTATTAACCAAATCCAAGCGGGGTAAAGGGTTTCAACAGCTTTTATCTAAGCCCAACTGATCCATAACATGAAAAACAAAAAAGTCCGTTTTTCATCAAAAGTCATGCTGAAAAAAATGGTGGGAACCGGTTTTAAAGTATGGTGACGTACTATCCAATGGTGCGCAGCCAATAAACCAAGTATTAACCAAATCCAAGCGGGGTAAAGGGTTTCAACAGCTTTTATCTAAGCCCAACTGATCCATAACATGAAAAACAAAAAAGTCCGTTTTTCATCAAAAGTCATGCTGAAAAAAATGGTGGGAACCGGTTTTAAAGTATGGTGACGTACTATCCAATGGTGCGCAGCCAATAAACCAAGTATTAACCAAATCCAAGCGGGGTAAAGGGTTTCAACAGCTTTTATCTAAGCCCAACTGATCCATAACATGAAAAACAAAAAAGTCCGTTTTTCATCAAAAGTCATGCTGAAAAAAATGGTGGGAACCGGTTTTAAAGTATGGTGACGTACTATCCAATGGTGCGCAGCCAATAAACCAAGTATTAACCAAATCCAAGCGGGGTAAAGGGTTTCAACAGCTTTTATCTAAGCCCAACTGATCCATAACATGAAAAACAAAAAAGTCCGTTTTTCATCAAAAGTCATGCTGAAAAAAATGGTGGGAACCGGTTTTAAAGTATGGTGACGTACTATCCAATGGTGCGCAGCCAATAAACCAAGTATTAACCAAATCCAAGCGGGGTAAAGGGTTTCAACAGCTTTTATCTAAGCCCAACTGATCCATAACATGAAAAACAAAAAAGTCCGTTTTTCATCAAAAGTCATGCTGAAAAAAATGGTGGGAACCGGTTTTAAAGTATGGTGACGTACTATCCAATGGTGCGCAGCCAATAAACCAAGTATTAACCAAATCCAAGCGGGGTAAAGGGTTTCAACAGCTTTTATCTAAGCCCAACTGATCCATAACATGAAAAACAAAAAAGTCCGTTTTTCATCAAAAGTCATGCTGAAAAAAATGGTGGGAACCGGTTTTAAAGTATGGTGACGTACTATCCAATGGTGCGCAGCCAATAAACCAAGTATTAACCAAATCCAAGCGGGGTAAAGGGTTTCAACAGCTTTTATCTAAGCCCAACTGATCCATAACATGAAAAACAAAAAAGTCCGTTTTTCATCAAAAGTCATGCTGAAAAAAATGGTGGGAACCGGTTTTAAAGTATGGTGACGTACTATCCAATGGTGCGCAGCCAATAAACCAAGTATTAACCAAATCCAAGCGGGGTAAAGGGTTTCAACAGCTTTTATCTAAGCCCAACTGATCCATAACATGAAAAACAAAAAAGTCCGTTTTTCATCAAAAGTCATGCTGAAAAAAATGGTGGGAACCGGTTTTAAAGTATGGTGACGTACTATCCAATGGTGCGCAGCCAATAAACCAAGTATTAACCAAATCCAAGCGGGGTAAAGGGTTTCAACAGCTTTTATCTAAGCCCAACTGATCCATAACATGAAAAACAAAAAAGTCCGTTTTTCATCAAAAGTCATGCTGAAAAAAATGGTGGGAACCGGTTTTAAAGTATGGTGACGTACTATCCAATGGTGCGCAGCCAATAAACCAAGTATTAACCAAATCCAAGCGGGGTAAAGGGTTTCAACAGCTTTTATCTAAGCCCAACTGATCCATAACATGAAAAACAAAAAAGTCCGTTTTTCATCAAAAGTCATGCTGAAAAAAATGGTGGGAACCGGTTTTAAAGTATGGTGACGTACTATCCAATGGTGCGCAGCCAATAAACCAAGTATTAACCAAATCCAAGCGGGGTAAAGGGTTTCAACAGCTTTTATCTAAGCCCAACTGATCCATAACATGAAAAACAAAAAAGTCCGTTTTTCATCAAAAGTCATGCTGAAAAAAATGGTGGGAACCGGTTTTAAAGTATGGTGACGTACTATCCAATGGTGCGCAGCCAATAAACCAAGTATTAACCAAATCCAAGCGGGGTAAAGGGTTTCAACAGCTTTTATCTAAGCCCAACTGATCCATAACATGAAAAACAAAAAAGTCCGTTTTTCATCAAAAGTCATGCTGAAAAAAATGGTGGGAACCGGTTTTAAAGTATGGTGACGTACTATCCAATGGTGCGCAGCCAATAAACCAAGTATTAACCAAATCCAAGCGGGGTAAAGGGTTTCAACAGCTTTTATCTAAGCCCAACTGATCCATAACATGAAAAACAAAAAAGTCCGTTTTTCATCAAAAGTCATGCTGAAAAAAATGGTGGGAACCGGTTTTAAAGTATGGTGACGTACTATCCAATGGTGCGCAGCCAATAAACCAAGTATTAACCAAATCCAAGCGGGGTAAAGGGTTTCAACAGCTTTTATCTAAGCCCAACTGATCCATAACATGAAAAACAAAAAAGTCCGTTTTTCATCAAAAGTCATGCTGAAAAAAATGGTGGGAACCGGTTTTAAAGTATGGTGACGTACTATCCAATGGTGCGCAGCCAATAAACCAAGTATTAACCAAATCCAAGCGGGGTAAAGGGTTTCAACAGCTTTTATCTAAGCCCAACTGATCCATAACATGAAAAACAAAAAAGTCCGTTTTTCATCAAAAGTCATGCTGAAAAAAATGGTGGGAACCGGTTTTAAAGTATGGTGACGTACTATCCAATGGTGCGCAGCCAATAAACCAAGTATTAACCAAATCCAAGCGGGGTAAAGGGTTTCAACAGCTTTTATCTAAGCCCAACTGATCCATAACATGAAAAACAAAAAAGTCCGTTTTTCATCAAAAGTCATGCTGAAAAAAATGGTGGGAACCGGTTTTAAAGTATGGTGACGTACTATCCAATGGTGCGCAGCCAATAAACCAAGTATTAACCAAATCCAAGCGGGGTAAAGGGTTTCAACAGCTTTTATCTAAGCCCAACTGATCCATAACATGAAAAACAAAAAAGTCCGTTTTTCATCAAAAGTCATGCTGAAAAAAATGGTGGGAACCGGTTTTAAAGTATGGTGACGTACTATCCAATGGTGCGCAGCCAATAAACCAAGTATTAACCAAATCCAAGCGGGGTAAAGGGTTTCAACAGCTTTTATCTAAGCCCAACTGATCCATAACATGAAAAACAAAAAAGTCCGTTTTTCATCAAAAGTCATGCTGAAAAAAATGGTGGGAACCGGTTTTAAAGTATGGTGACGTACTATCCAATGGTGCGCAGCCAATAAACCAAGTATTAACCAAATCCAAGCGGGGTAAAGGGTTTCAACAGCTTTTATCTAAGCCCAACTGATCCATAACATGAAAAACAAAAAAGTCCGTTTTTCATCAAAAGTCATGCTGAAAAAAATGGTGGGAACCGGTTTTAAAGTATGGTGACGTACTATCCAATGGTGCGCAGCCAATAAACCAAGTATTAACCAAATCCAAGCGGGGTAAAGGGTTTCAACAGCTTTTATCTAAGCCCAACTGATCCATAACATGAAAAACAAAAAAGTCCGTTTTTCATCAAAAGTCATGCTGAAAAAAATGGTGGGAACCGGTTTTAAAGTATGGTGACGTACTATCCAATGGTGCGCAGCCAATAAACCAAGTATTAACCAAATCCAAGCGGGGTAAAGGGTTTCAACAGCTTTTATCTAAGCCCAACTGATCCATAACATGAAAAACAAAAAAGTCCGTTTTTCATCAAAAGTCATGCTGAAAAAAATGGTGGGAACCGGTTTTAAAGTATGGTGACGTACTATCCAATGGTGCGCAGCCAATAAACCAAGTATTAACCAAATCCAAGCGGGGTAAAGGGTTTCAACAGCTTTTATCTAAGCCCAACTGATCCATAACATGAAAAACAAAAAAGTCCGTTTTTCATCAAAAGTCATGCTGAAAAAAATGGTGGGAACCGGTTTTAAAGTATGGTGACGTACTATCCAATGGTGCGCAGCCAATAAACCAAGTATTAACCAAATCCAAGCGGGGTAAAGGGTTTCAACAGCTTTTATCTAAGCCCAACTGATCCATAACATGAAAAACAAAAAAGTCCGTTTTTCATCAAAAGTCATGCTGAAAAAAATGGTGGGAACCGGTTTTAAAGTATGGTGACGTACTATCCAATGGTGCGCAGCCAATAAACCAAGTATTAACCAAATCCAAGCGGGGTAAAGGGTTTCAACAGCTTTTATCTAAGCCCAACTGATCCATAACATGAAAAACAAAAAAGTCCGTTTTTCATCAAAAGTCATGCTGAAAAAAATGGTGGGAACCGGTTTTAAAGTATGGTGACGTACTATCCAATGGTGCGCAGCCAATAAACCAAGTATTAACCAAATCCAAGCGGGGTAAAGGGTTTCAACAGCTTTTATCTAAGCCCAACTGATCCATAACATGAAAAACAAAAAAGTCCGTTTTTCATCAAAAGTCATGCTGAAAAAAATGGTGGGAACCGGTTTTAAAGTATGGTGACGTACTATCCAATGGTGCGCAGCCAATAAACCAAGTATTAACCAAATCCAAGCGGGGTAAAGGGTTTCAACAGCTTTTATCTAAGCCCAACTGATCCATAACATGAAAAACAAAAAAGTCCGTTTTTCATCAAAAGTCATGCTGAAAAAAATGGTGGGAACCGGTTTTAAAGTATGGTGACGTACTATCCAATGGTGCGCAGCCAATAAACCAAGTATTAACCAAATCCAAGCGGGGTAAAGGGTATCAACAGCTTTTATCTAAGCCCAACTGATCCATAACATGAAAAACAAAAAAGTCCGTTTTTCATCAAAAGTCATGCTGAAAAAAATGGTGGGAACCGGTTTTAAAGTATGGTGACGTACTATCCAATGGTGCGCAGCCAATAAACCAAGTATTAACCAAATCCAAGCGGGGTAAAGGGTTTCAACAGCTTTTATCTAAGCCCAACTGATCCATAACATGAAAAACAAAAAAGTCCGTTTTTCATCAAAAGTCATGCTGAAAAAAATGGTGGGAACCGGTTTTAAAGTATGGTGACGTACTATCCAATGGTGCGCAGCCAATAAACCAAGTATTAACCAAATCCAAGCGGGGTAAAGGGTTTCAACAGCTTTTATCTAAGCCCAACTGATCCATAACATGAAAAACAAAAAAGTCCGTTTTTCATCAAAAGTCATGCTGAAAAAAATGGTGGGAACCGGTTTTAAAGTATGGTGACGTACTATCCAATGGTGCGCAGCCAATAAACCAAGTATTAACCAAATCCAAGCGGGGTAAAGGGTTTCAACAGCTTTTATCTAAGCCCAACTGATCCATAACATGAAAAACAAAAAAGTCCGTTTTTCATCAAAAGTCATGCTGAAAAAAATGGTGGGAACCGGTTTTAAAGTATGGTGACGTACTATCCAATGGTGCGCAGCCAATAAACCAAGTATTAACCAAATCCAAGCGGGGTAAAGGGTTTCAACAGCTTTTATCTAAGCCCAACTGATCCATAACATGAAAAACAAAAAAGTCCGTTTTTCATCAAAAGTCATGCTGAAAAAAATGGTGGGAACCGGTTTTAAAGTATGGTGACGTACTATCCAATGGTGCGCAGCCAATAAACCAAGTATTAACCAAATCCAAGCGGGGTAAAGGGTTTCAACAGCTTTTATCTAAGCCCAACTGATCCATAACATGAAAAACAAAAAAGTCCGTTTTTCATCAAAAGTCATGCTGAAAAAAATGGTGGGAACCGGTTTTAAAGTATGGTGACGTACTATCCAATGGTGCGCAGCCAATAAACCAAGTATTAACCAAATCCAAGCGGGGTAAAGGGTTTCAACAGCTTTTATCTAAGCCCAACTGATCCATAACATGAAAAACAAAAAAGTCCGTTTTTCATCAAAAGTCATGCTGAAAAAAATGGTGGGAACCGGTTTTAAAGTATGGTGACGTACTATCCAATGGTGCGCAGCCAATAAACCAAGTATTAACCAAATCCAAGCGGGGTAAAGGGTTTCAACAGCTTTTATCTAAGCCCAACTGATCCATAACATGAAAAACAAAAAAGTCCGTTTTTCATCAAAAGTCATGCTGAAAAAAATGGTGGGAACCGGTTTTAAAGTATGGTGACGTACTATCCAATGGTGCGCAGCCAATAAACCAAGTATTAACCAAATCCAAGCGGGGTAAAGGGTTTCAACAGCTTTTATCTAAGCCCAACTGATCCATAACATGAAAAACAAAAAAGTCCGTTTTTCATCAAAAGTCATGCTGAAAAAAATGGTGGGAACCGGTTTTAAAGTATGGTGACGTACTATCCAATGGTGCGCAGCCAATAAACCAAGTATTAACCAAATCCAAGCGGGGTAAAGGGTTTCAACAGCTTTTATCTAAGCCCAACTGATCCATAACATGAAAAACAAAAAAGTCCGTTTTTCATCAAAAGTCATGCTGAAAAAAATGGTGGGAACCGGTTTTAAAGTATGGTGACGTACTATCCAATGGTGCGCAGCCAATAAACCAAGTATTAACCAAATCCAAGCGGGGTAAAGGGTTTCAACAGCTTTTATCTAAGCCCAACTGATCCATAACATGAAAAACAAAAAAGTCCGTTTTTCATCAAAAGTCATGCTGAAAAAAATGGTGGGAACCGGTTTTAAAGTATGGTGACGTACTATCCAATGGTGCGCAGCCAATAAACCAAGTATTAACCAAATCCAAGCGGGGTAAAGGGTTTCAACAGCTTTTATCTAAGCCCAACTGATCCATAACATGAAAAACAAAAAAGTCCGTTTTTCATCAAAAGTCATGCTGAAAAAAATGGTGGGAACCGGTTTTAAAGTATGGTGACGTACTATCCAATGGTGCGCAGCCAATAAACCAAGTATTAACCAAATCCAAGCGGGGTAAAGGGTTTCAACAGCTTTTATCTAAGCCCAACTGATCCATAACATGAAAAACAAAAAAGTCCGTTTTTCATCAAAAGTCATGCTGAAAAAAATGGTGGGAACCGGTTTTAAAGTATGGTGACGTACTATCCAATGGTGCGCAGCCAATAAACCAAGTATTAACCAAATCCAAGCGGGGTAAAGGGTTTCAACAGCTTTTATCTAAGCCCAACTGATCCATAACATGAAAAACAAAAAAGTCCGTTTTTCATCAAAAGTCATGCTGAAAAAAATGGTGGGAACCGGTTTTAAAGTATGGTGACGTACTATCCAATGGTGCGCAGCCAATAAACCAAGTATTAACCAAATCCAAGCGGGGTAAAGGGTTTCAACAGCTTTTATCTAAGCCCAACTGATCCATAACATGAAAAACAAAAAAGTCCGTTTTTCATCAAAAGTCATGCTGAAAAAAATGGTGGGAACCGGTTTTAAAGTATGGTGACGTACTATCCAATGGTGCGCAGCCAATAAACCAAGTATTAACCAAATCCAAGCGGGGTAAAGGGTTTCAACAGCTTTTATCTAAGCCCAACTGATCCATAACATGAAAAACAAAAAAGTCCGTTTTTCATCAAAAGTCATGCTGAAAAAAATGGTGGGAACCGGTTTTAAAGTATGGTGACGTACTATCCAATGGTGCGCAGCCAATAAACCAAGTATTAACCAAATCCAAGCGGGGTAAAGGGTTTCAACAGCTTTTATCTAAGCCCAACTGATCCATAACATGAAAAACAAAAAAGTCCGTTTTTCATCAAAAGTCATGCTGAAAAAAATGGTGGGAACCGGTTTTAAAGTATGGTGACGTACTATCCAATGGTGCGCAGCCAATAAACCAAGTATTAACCAAATCCAAGCGGGGTAAAGGGTTTCAACAGCTTTTATCTAAGCCCAACTGATCCATAACATGAAAAACAAAAAAGTCCGTTTTTCATCAAAAGTCATGCTGAAAAAAATGGTGGGAACCGGTTTTAAAGTATGGTGACGTACTATCCAATGGTGCGCAGCCAATAAACCAAGTATTAACCAAATCCAAGCGGGGTAAAGGGTTTCAACAGCTTTTATCTAAGCCCAACTGATCCATAACATGAAAAACAAAAAAGTCCGTTTTTCATCAAAAGTCATGCTGAAAAAAATGGTGGGAACCGGTTTTAAAGTATGGTGACGTACTATCCAATGGTGCGCAGCCAATAAACCAAGTATTAACCAAATCCAAGCGGGGTAAAGGGTTTCAACAGCTTTTATCTAAGCCCAACTGATCCATAACATGAAAAACAAAAAAGTCCGTTTTTCATCAAAAGTCATGCTGAAAAAAATGGTGGGAACCGGTTTTAAAGTATGGTGACGTACTATCCAATGGTGCGCAGCCAATAAACCAAGTATTAACCAAATCCAAGCGGGGTAAAGGGTTTCAACAGCTTTTATCTAAGCCCAACTGATCCATAACATGAAAAACAAAAAAGTCCGTTTTTCATCAAAAGTCATGCTGAAAAAAATGGTGGGAACCGGTTTTAAAGTATGGTGACGTACTATCCAATGGTGCGCAGCCAATAAACCAAGTATTAACCAAATCCAAGCGGGGTAAAGGGTTTCAACAGCTTTTATCTAAGCCCAACTGATCCATAACATGAAAAACAAAAAAGTCCGTTTTTCATCAAAAGTCATGCTGAAAAAAATGGTGGGAACCGGTTTTAAAGTATGGTGACGTACTATCCAATGGTGCGCAGCCAATAAACCAAGTATTAACCAAATCCAAGCGGGGTAAAGGGTTTCAACAGCTTTTATCTAAGCCCAACTGATCCATAACATGAAAAACAAAAAAGTCCGTTTTTCATCAAAAGTCATGCTGAAAAAAATGGTGGGAACCGGTTTTAAAGTATGGTGACGTACTATCCAATGGTGCGCAGCCAATAAACCAAGTATTAACCAAATCCAAGCGGGGTAAAGGGTTTCAACAGCTTTTATCTAAGCCCAACTGATCCATAACATGAAAAACAAAAAAGTCCGTTTTTCATCAAAAGTCATGCTGAAAAAAATGGTGGGAACCGGTTTTAAAGTATGGTGACGTACTATCCAATGGTGCGCAGCCAATAAACCAAGTATTAACCAAATCCAAGCGGGGTAAAGGGTTTCAACAGCTTTTATCTAAGCCCAACTGATCCATAACATGAAAAACAAAAAAGTCCGTTTTTCATCAAAAGTCATGCTGACAAAAATGGTGGGAACCGGTTTTAAAGTATGGTGACGTACTATCCAATGGTGCGCAGCCAATAAACCAAGTATTAACCAAATCCAAGCGGGGTAAAGGGTTTCAACAGCTTTTATCTAAGCCCAACTGATCCATAACATGAAAAACAAAAAAGTCCGTTTTTCATCAAAAGTCATGCTGAAAAAAATGGTGGGAACCGGTTTTAAAGTATGGTGACGTACTATCCAATGGTGCGCAGCCAATAAACCAAGTATTAACCAAATCCAAGCGGGGTAAAGGGTTTCAACAGCTTTTATCTAAGCCCAACTGATCCATAACATGAAAAACAAAAAAGTCCGTTTTTCATCAAAAGTCATGCTGAAAAAAATGGTGGGAACCGGTTTTAAAGTATGGTGACGTACTATCCAATGGTGCGCAGCCAATAAACCAAGTATTAACCAAATCCAAGCGGGGTAAAGGGTTTCAACAGCTTTTATCTAAGCCCAACTGATCCATAACATGAAAAACAAAAAAGTCCGTTTTTCATCAAAAGTCATGCTGAAAAAAATGCTGGGAACCGGTTTTAAAGTATGGTGACGTACTATCCAATGGTGCGCAGCCAATAAACCAAGTATTAACCAAATCCAAGCGGGGTAAAGGGTTTCAACAGCTTTTATCTAAGCCCAACTGATCCATAACATGAAAAGCAGCAGAGAGGGTGAACCTCACAACTTTTCGAGCGTCGATTTGGAAATCTGAGGCTTCCACCAAATAGTAAAAAAAATAGCGTCTATTCGATAAAATAAGATTTCCTTATATACGCCAACGTCGTTGTCATCCACCCTCTCTGCTGCTGCAAATGTTTCATTTGTGGTTAATAATTCTTTTACGAGTTCAACCAAATATTTGATCGAGTCCGATACGATATCGTGTCCGAGGATCATGTAAATTTATTGTTATAAATCCGTGCGGAGTCGACTGAGCGTTACTAAAGAAATTTTTAAATTGATTGAAGTCCATATCAGAGCACCATGTCTGCCAAATATTTCGAAGCGTATGAGTATCAACGCCGTTAAATACACACAGTAAGTTACAGTTGTCTCTAATCACTTTTGGAATCTGAGTGTATCGTTGAGTGACATATATCACGTCAGTGTTTTTGTGCCTGCCTCTGGAAAATATTCTAGCTGGGTTTTTTTGATTGTCTAACATCACATCGTCGTATACGACTAAATTGTTAATGCTCCCATCAAGGTCATCCACGGATGGCGCCTCGTCAATATCAGTTATAAAATCAATGGTATTCTCACCTTTAATTTCTGATGCATTCTCGTTAAAATCCTTTAACACTTCATAGCATCGTTGATCATCTACGCTATGAGCAATTAAATACAACTTATCCCACTTCATCCATCTCATTATTAAATTGAGCAACAATTGAGTCTTGCCGGATCCAGATGGACCGATTATAATTGCACGGATAGAGTTTGGTAGCGCTGCATGATGCTTAACTGGTTCTCTTATTTTAGTCGCTGAAAAATCAATTATATTCATATCTCTATACATAAATTATGGATCTATATTGTGTGAAGTGTAAAACGCGTACTAGCACAAATGATGTGACGACGGTTACAACTAAAAATAACAGATCAGCACTAACTGGTAGATGTGCAACATGTGGTATTAAAAAGTTCAGATTTGTTTCTACAAAATCAAAGATTTTACAATCCGGAGATGTTTTAAAAAAAAACGAGGAGGTGATATCGCAGCCAAATTGGCAAAGCTCCCTGGAACCCCATGGGCAAAGTACCCCGGAGAAAAGCACCTTCCAGGATATAGCTACTGTGGCCCCGGAACACGATTAGATATCAGACTTGATGATCAAAATCAACCCCGACCCGGCGAGTATCCGATAAACGCTATTGATAAGGCGTGTCATGCTCATGATGTTGCATATAAAAGCAGTAATCTGCAAAACAGGCATCTCGCGGATGTGAAATTAATTCATGCGTTAAATGCTGTTCCTGATAAATCTTTGAAAGAAAAATTGGCTTCGTGGTTGGTAAAATCAGCTATGAAAGGCAAATTGATGATGGGCGCTGGTAATTAATAATATGGAATCTATTTATTATTCTCCGAGGGGATACTGGAGGGGTAACGCTGCAATCAATAAACTCGCCAACGCCGCAAAAGTGAAAAAGGCTACTGCGGCTAATTGGTTATCCAAACAGGCTATATGGCAAATTTATCTACCGCGTCCTAAACAAATCAATTTCTCGCATTTTGATGTGACTGTCCCTAATGAAGTTCATCAGGCTGATTTATTGTTTTTACCACATGACAACGGTTACAAATACGCGCTAACCGTAGTTGACGTTGCTAGTCGATACAAACAAGCAGAACCGCTAAAAACAAAATCATCACCTGAAGTTGCTTCTGCATTTGAAAAGATTTATCGACGAGGCCCTCTACGCTGGCCAAATCTGTTACAAGTTGATCCTGGCAAGGAATTTCAAGGCGCTGTTTTATCAGCGATGAAACATCACAATGTCACCATCAGACAAGGACATACTGCACTACATCGCGATCAGGCAATTGTTGAACGATTTAATCGGACTCTTGCTGAACGGTTATTTGGATATCAATACGCGAAGGAGTTTATTCAGGATAAAAGATCCCGTGAATGGGTTAAGAGATTACCAGCTGTGATTACCGCGCTCAATAACGAGATTACTCGAACAATTAACATGAAACCTGTCAACGCGATTAAGAAAGCGTCTATACCAAAAATGGAAATCCAAGGAATTTCACAAAAAGATTTCAAAGAACCAATTCTTGGTAGTAATGTCACTGTAAGGTACTTATACGAACCAGGAGAGCTTGAGGGTGGTAAAAAAAGAGCTACCGATCCTATTTGGAGTGTTACTGCACACAAGATATCTACTATAACACGATCTACGGGTAGACCAGCAATCTATAAACTGGATTCTACTGCTCCTCAGCGAGGATTTACTCGACAACAACTACAGGTAATCCCCGAGGATACTCAATTACCACCGCGTGGTCTTAACTAGCACCCGATGCCAGAGGCATTGTGCTTGCACCTCTGCGTCTGTTGCACTCAAGACAAGTCAGCATAACGTTATCTTTGATATGACCAATGCTGCTATTCTTTCTGTCTACGGTAAATTGGCGAGGATCTTTATCCGAATACTGCCAACGCATTATACAATTGCAACTCGCGCAGTGATTATTCTGTTGTTGCTTCAGCGTAGTTATTAATTCAGCATCAATGTCAAATTTTCTATTATTTTTTTTATCCTGTTGTTTATAACCAGAGAGTTTTTTTCTGATTATATCCTTGACGTTGTCGGCGTTGATTGTGGTGTCATCATCGCCACAAATGATTTCATCATCGCCACTGGCTTCGCCAACGACAACTCTTCGAAGCTGATTTATTCTTCGTACTCTGGATACTGCGAGATAGACTAAATTCGACCATTCGATGCGATTATCTACCATCCAAACAATTGTATCTGATATAGTTAATCCCTGTGAAGAATGTATCGTCGCTGCGTATCCTAGCGTCCATGGGGATTTATTAGCACGCAATGCATTTTCGACGACGCTGATATCAACCAGCACAATATCATTTAACACGAGAATCTGCTTTTCACTCTTCCCTGGAATATCAACTTCAATATTCTGCTTTCGTGTATCCGAAGGCCTATAACACAACGGTACTGGAAGTGTTGCAAATTTTTCTTTATGCGTTTCAAATAACTTCATCTGAAGTGTGTCTCTGACTATTTTTCTACTTGCTACTATCAAATCATTTGGTCTCCACGTTTCCCAGAAATCATTCATGGGAGTTTCTGAAATTATTTCACGCGCTATTTCGCATTGGATTTTATCCGGTTGTAATCTAATCAGTGCTTTGAACTCGCGTAATTGTTCATCAAGTGATCTATGGTCGGTATTAATTTCTTCATAATAGTCTACAGAACCCTTTAGCCATTCATGTGGAGATCCACCGACAAATGGTGGTGGTTGGCCGTGATCACCGCACATGACGACTTTTGTGTTTTTGTTTAACAACCACTCGAGAAATGTTTGTAATACTCTCAACGATACCGTGCATATTTCATCCCAAATTATGATTTCAGGAATGAATTTATCACCCATTCGATCAGGGGTCCATTCATCGCCTTTCCATCGAAAGAAACTATGATAAGTACAGGCATTTACCCCTCGCTGTATCATCTCTCTGGCGAGTCTGTGAGTCGGTGTTAACACAATCATGTTTGTGAAATCCGTAGGATTTTTCCGACGATATAATTCAATTGCACGAGTTGTCTTTCCTGACCCACCACAACCGTTTAAATAAACTGTCTTGTATCTACATATTGGATCAGATACCGGTGGTGCATTAGAAAATTCTGATTGAATCTCATCACATTTTAAGTACTTTTCATCCATGGTAACATCTGCCGATTCACAATACTCATGTAGCGTCTCCTTTTTAAATCTCCAACCCCCCCACGCTTCCTCCTGGGATGTGAATTTAGCTACATCTGATTTGTATTTATTGTGTATATACATCGAATCAGTAGCTACTCTAACCGCGGTATTAGGAAATCTATTTATCATCGAAAATAAATTGATAGAAGCATAAGCTAGCATAGAACTTCTCAAATGTGTGTACTGGGAATTATATCCATCACAGTAGGTAACAACCGTACCCAATTTCTCACCATTGGATAGAAAAGCATCCTTACGGGATACAAGTTTTCCCTGTTTCGTTAAATCCGTTACAAGAAAATCGTATTCAGCGACGTCTATGATCAACCGCGAGGAAAATTTTGCATTGTCGTATCTTCCACCCTGGGTAAATTTACCGATTATTCTTCGTCCAAAATCCTTTGCTTGTTCTTTTTTAATTTCAAATAACTTCTTAGACCAATTCATGATTTGTTCTTCATTGAAATCAGGGAATTGTTTTCGCAATTCGCTGATTATACGATCTAGATCGGGTTGTGGTAGCCAAACTTCTTTCTGAGCTCGATAGCATATAATAGCTTCGGAAACAATCAACGATATCAGCATGCCACAATCAATCATATATCGTAGTAACACTATTGGCATCCAGGCCTTTTCAGATAGGTGTCTACCGAGCCAAACATAACTACACGGATGTAACCCTGTAGCGAGTTCAAATGATATCACACGAGCGAATCCGGTTAAATCAAAATCAGGTAATGGTCCATTAATCGCAACACGAGTCATTTCATGCGTGGGGTGTCCAAATCGTTTAAAATAGTTACTACATTCTCCATACCCGAGAAAACTTCCAGGATAACACGCGGATATATCAATTGAAATCATACCGTCACGATGGTATTTTGTATTCCACAGTCCTCCATGACCAAATTCGATGCAACTCAATTTAACGTCCTCGAGAAAATCACTTCGTGTTGGACGCCAGGAGTTTTTTTCTCTTGAGAAGTGAGCTACCACTGAAGAAATAGTAAAACTATCCGTGAGTAGTTTTTCATGGAAACTCTCTGGTGAAAAATCATTAGCGATTTTTCTCATTCTGTTATCTAATTCTTCAACGCGATATAATTCACCATTTGGTCTTACAAATTGATCGAATCCTGATTCGGAACCAGCACTGCTAAGTAACCACACTGACACAGGGTCCTCGTTACACAACGCATGAATAGCATCAAATAATTTCTCTTCATAGAAAACATCCCCGGAAAATTCCGGGGGGATATATCTCACGATTCGTTCTCGTGGAAATATTGTTACCGCAGGTGTCCACGCGTGTTCGTTATGATCAATAATTTGTATTGGCGCTCCTTGTAATCTATATTTCGGTTCGTGTAATACTTCCCCGGTTATTGTCGTTACTGATATTGGGAATTTTAATAATGTCTCTAATTTAGCTATATCAGAAATCTTTGCACCGTGCTGTTTCACTGTCAGTTCCCATTCTGTTATTTTCCTACGTCGCAGATCAGTTAGTTTATTTCCTCGGGATGCATTTGTGAAGTGTTCCATTACCCGTGTTGCTACACAATTGAGCCTTAACGAAGTCAATGGTGAATATTTCATAGGAGCTAGTTTTGCAATATCGGGTTTATCATTTAACGGATATATCCCATAAACGATTGCTGTTACGGGATAAGATCTCTCGTAGTATGGTTTGTCAATTCCAGTTAGAATTCCTGGTTTGGAATCTCTACTTACAATGACAGTTTTTTTATCCTTGAGGATTGGTTCAAATTTATCCCTGATAATCCATTTGCCTTCGACTTCGATAATGAATTTTATTCTGAAAAAATACTTTTGTTGGGAATTGCTTTGTTTGGGAATTGCTTTGCTTGAAATCTTTTGGATTTCCACCTTTGGATTTCCACCTTTGGATTTCTCATGGGAATTGCTTTGTTTGGGAATTGCTTTGCTTGAAATCTTTTGGATTTCCACCTTTGGATTTCCACCTTTGGATTTTACGCCAAGGTGTGAAATTATCTCAGCTGCTCTTTTATCGTTCATAGTAGCATCGATGATGGGTACATTGACATCATCATTGATAATTCGAAATGTCGACCAACAGTATGCTGCACCGTCTCGGTAGAATTCATTAAAACACTCCCTGATTTTACCGAGTATAGTTCTATCACCGATTAGACGTTTTGGTGTATTAGAGACTCTATCAAGATTGAATTTAGTATTTTTCCAGGGCTTAATTTTCGATAATCTTTGGAACTCCCTATCAAGATTGAATTTAGTATTTTTCCAGGGCTTAATTTTCGATAATCTTTGGAACTCCCTAGCAAGATTGAATTTAGTATTTTTCCAGGGCTTAATTTTCGATAATCTTTGGAACTCCTCCATGTTATAATTAAAACAAGTATTTAAATAGAAAAATATAGTATAATGAATCACTGTAAGTGGCTTATGATTGGATCAACAACCCCGTGTAACAAATCATGCAGAAGCGAATTCTGTGGGTATCATATGCAAAGCGTTAGGCGAGGAAGTTTTGGCCCTCTCCCATGCCTCCAATGTGGGGTGGGCGTTAGAGGAAAATCGCAGTTGTGTCTTGCTTGTGGGGGTAAACGATACAGGGAACTAAAACGCTATTATGACAAACGAATCAATGACTCCGTCCTTGATAAAATCAAGGACAAAATCATCAAAACCCCGCAAGATTATATCAAGAGGTTTATAATAAATTAGACAAATAGTATTATTATACAAATGAGCCAAGATTTCAGACCTCATCCAGTGCTTGTTAATTACGAAGCCTCCAGTGATGGTGTTGTCAGGCACCGCAGACTAAAAAAAACGGTTGGATATCTGAATAATATGGGTTATTTGTTGTTTAGTGCTAGAAATAAAACATATCTTTGTCACAGAATTATTTTTGAATGTCATAACGGATTAATCGAAGACGGATTTGTGATTGATCACATAAATGGCGTGAAGACTGATAATTGTCTTGAGAATCTTCAAGCCGTCTCACAAAGTCTGAATGCAAAATTAGGTGGAACAGGCAAATATGCAAAACGTCCTAGGGGAGTTAAATCGTTTGATTTAGAAACCAGCGAGGAGAGAATCTTTCATTCGATAAACGAAGCCAGTAGATACTTTGACATTTGCGTGCCTTCAATTCGATTTGTTGCACAAAATTTAATTAAAACATCTCTGTCTAAAAAAAATGGTCATAAAGTAAGATTCGTATACACCTGAAACGATTCAAGGGAGATAAATCCCCATGGACAAATCCAACCACTCAAAACACTCTACCTACTAAGTTCCCTTGTATTATGACGTCAAAGGAATTTGTCGCCTGCTATATTACCTGTACTTGACTAGGCGTGCCCACGTGACTGTAATGGAGATCGATAGAGAATAAAACTTTTTATTGTCGCTTGTGGGCTAAAACTGTATTATTTATTTAAGCTAACTCGTTCTTTTCAGTACAAAATTTTTTATTTATCTACATATCTCATGTGTGGGGGGTGGGTGGACTAGCAGTAAAGCAGACAGCTAACTCGTTCTTTTCAGTACAGACGTTCTTTATAATCTACGCATTACCTATGTTCGCTCAGCCGGAACGCGAGTGTTTCCTATTCATTGAAGTAGGTGGGCGTGGTTAAAATTCCTTGTATACAGCTCTTTATGAATGTATTTTATCTAGAGAATTATAACAGAGTATATAAAACGCTGTTTTATTTAACAACTAAAATGTTGCAGCATAAAATTGTCTGTTTTAAAAATCTCTTATTGTTAAGTATATCAGAAGATATATATATATTAAAAAATCTCTATTCTGTATGACAGCTCCGTGGTGTAATGGTATATCGTGTTTGTCTTGTAAACATAGATCTATCAACTACGTGTTCGGTCCCCATAGCAGATACATTATTTGATGGCGAAACGGAAGATGTTTTTCTATTAATTGGGGGGGAGGGGCGATCCCCCTCAGCCAAACCAACATTGTAACTCATGCTATCGCATTCTCGGTAGCGTGGGTTGGTGTTTTTTTCCAACTCATGCAACCATGAATTCGATTTCATGGGTTGCCATGTTGGTTTGGTTTACCACGCCCACATCATTACCATCATCGTTCCATTGAATTATAATCCATCCTTAATTAAGTACATGTTATGCCTAAAATTTGCCGCAACACTCGAGCGGAGATATATATGGCATTGTGCCGTCCATGTTGTGACGTCCCCCCCAAGCATATCTTCTGGGCGGTCTAAGATGGCGTTTGCCACCTTAGGCCTCCCGCCGGAGATGTATGTTTCGGGTTCCCTTGGGCTTACTTGGATGCGAAGGCAACCAAGGAGTTCCAAAGATGTGTTGTCGTAAACCTCTGGGTCTCTCTGACGTCATAGGGCGCCAGCGAGATTGCCAAATGAGTGTTTTTTGTTTTGTTTTTTTTTAATAATTAGAGATATAGTATACTATATTTATATAAAACTATAAATAATGGATATCAATGATGTAAATGCTATAATTGCTGAAGTTTCAATTTTAAAAAATAAAGGGGTATTATTATCTGAAGATCTTGACGCTGACAAGATTGCCTCGGAATATGAAGACATTGAGTATCAGTGTAGTAAGGGTCGTTATGTTTTACCCAAGATGTACAGGCTCGTGAAAGGAATTCAAAAATCCATCAATGCTTGTTTGTATGGTAACGACATTAATGTATTCATAACGCTATTTAGCACCGTTGAAGCAATACGTCAAAAGCTCGGCCAAGAGTATCAAAAACGAGCTGAAATTAGTTCTAAGGTTCGTGATCTTAGAAAAATGTTAAACGAGGAAAAACCCGTATCTTAACCACGTGAGCGTTACTATAAAATAGGCTTTCAGTAATTTTTATTAAAAATAAATTTTTTTTTAGCGTTTTTTGTAACACTTACATAGGATTTTCTCCTGAAAGGATACTCAGCAGTCTGGACTTGCCCATGCAGTTATGTGCATAATGGATGATCTGGTCGTAGTAGCAAGTAATCACCGCGACGCCTCCATTTTCACGTAGTTGTTCTTGTTGCCGCGTCGTTAACACAAATCGTTCATCGCCGTTCTCAGATATTACAATTCTGAAACCCCCAGCGATGTTATTTCTGAAACATTCGCGGATAGCGTCGTACAGTTTAACCCTGTCGAAGATGAATACGTTAGCTTGATGGTACATTATTTAATAACTAAGTTATTTAATAACTAAGCTTTTAATTGTGATAGTTTTACATTTGAAAATTTAGTTCACAAACAATATATGGTTGGTGAATCGCTTACAACTAAATTAACCCGAGAGCGGCTAGCAGCAATTAAAAAGTTTATACCGGTTCGAGACAGACTTCGCGAGAAACTTCAACAACGACAACAAGCGCTGACTGACTTTTCTGTGTCAAGTGAACAACTGTTTACTCCGATAACAAGTGCGACCAAAGATGTGAAAACAGCAACTGAACGAGCAATATACGGAGATATTCCTAAGGAAGGCAAGCGACGAGAAGTGCCTGTTCTTGGTGTGCTTGAAAAGATAGCAGCAGAGACCGGACAAACACGCGCAGGAATACAACAGCTATCCAGTGATATAAAAACTCAACGCGAGTATGAACGACTAGCTGATATTGATGATTCTGCGCCTGAAACTCAACCTGTTGATGTCGTCACCCCAAGAGGTGTTTCCTTTATAGACAAACTCACCGAAGGAGCTATAGCAGAAATCAAACGACCTCAATTAATAAAACCCGAACATTATAAGATTTTTGGTAATTTTGCCGCCCAAAGCTTTCATTCCAGAAAAAACTTTTTAAAAGACGAGTATAAGAACAGTAGAATAAGCCGAGATGAATGGGCTGATTGGTTGTATAAAACGAATAGGGGGGTTGGCCGTTTAAATAAAAGAGAATTGGGATATAAAGAATTTAGAAAGGGAATTGAAGAGTATGATGAAACTGGTACAACTGAGAAAACAAGCGGAAAAGGATATTCGATTGGAAATCTAAAGGATGTCTTTGACTCTACAGTGACATGCCCTGGTAACATTCTAAGTGATATATCAAGGTTAGAGGTTCTCATCGGAGGGAAACGAGCCGGAAATAACTCACCGGAAGTAATTAATGAAGCAGCTGATATCTGTAGACGATTATTTGCCGGCGGTATCATGGACATTGATGTATATCGAGAACTTATTGCTGAATTAGTTGAAAATCACAACGATGACAACGTCATTGATGATGAAAATCCAATGGATGTAAGCGATTAATCACTAATTGAAAAACTACTAGTTTTATAACAAGATGATTATACACTACAACCATGATAAACCAGTAAGCGTCTACGTGGTGAACTCACGATTGCCTGTTTATAGAGCATATTACGGAGATGGTTTCGGCAATACCATTGCGGGGTTATTTACAAGAATGGCTCCCAAGGTGGCGCCGTTAGCTAAACAATTATCAATGAAAGCCATTGATGCTATCCGTGATAAGGGAATCAATTTCGTTGGAAATCTTGCCGGAAAGGCATTTTCTGCCGCGAAAGATAAAATAGCATCATTGGTGCGAAAGAAACCAGGAATGACTTCGTCAGTGGTGAAACCAGGAATGACTTCGTCATTAGTGCTGCCATCAACTACAGTGATGCCTGCAAAAATCAGCAAAGCAATAAATAACGCAGTGGAAGAAAAACTAGCGCAATTGACTTCGTCACCACCGGTAACAGATAGCGCTATCATGAACGCGATAGCAGGAAGTGGTTTGAAACAAAAAAGAAATTCGAAGAATTTTCAACGACGATGATTATTGCTTTGCAATTCACCAATTGAAAACACTAGTAATGTTATAAATGTTTAAACGAACAGCTGATCCCGCGTTAGATATGGAAGCCCCAGTGCGCAAAGATGATTCCGTCCGCGATTATCAATACTATTCCTATCATGCAATACAACCCGACCTACGATCGCGAATTGAACTTCAAGTTCAAGATACCAGTAAATACTTTTTGCCGTGTGAAGCATTTATTGAAATCGAGGGAAAACTCGTAACAAATGTTGCAGCTGATACACCATATGAAAATGATCCAAATATCCGAGTTGGTTTTGTTAATAATGGTATAATGGCGTTATTTGAAAGTGCAAGATATCTCATTGATGGAAAAGAGATTGAATCAATAGACCGCGAGGTTGATGTTGCAACAACAATAATCGGGTTAGCAAGATACTCCGATGATTATACAAGATCGGCTGGTCCGTCTATGATGTTTGCAAAGGATACCTCTGATAACGCTGACCACCTTCAATACATTAAAGTGTTAACACCGCAAGACACTTCAGTTGATAATCAACGAGAAGCAACTAATCCAGAACGTCGAGCTAGACCAGGAGCTGCGTTTGATATTCTTGGAGGCGTTAATGGTAATTTCAATTTAGGATTTGCAACACGAAAATTAGCATTGCAAGAACAGCAGCGATATTTTTCATGTGCGATTCCACTCCATCATATATTTGGATTCTGCAGAAATGTAAGAAAGGTCATCTATGGAGCCAAACACACAATCGCGTTAGTGCGAAAAGGCAATGACAATGATGCAATTTGGCGTACTGGTGCCGCTGATGGTAAAGTTGTTTTGAGTAAAATAGTATTATGGATGCCAGTAATGACTCCATCAATTACCACGGAAGAGCGGCTGCTCTCATTTATGGAAACCGGTGGTAAATCATTGCTAAGTTGGCTAACAACAACGACTGATGCTAAAGAGGATAATGTTAATAGCACATTTACATGGCACCTGGCATCAAAACAAGGCGTTTCAGCTCCACGTCATATATTTATAGCGCTGCAGAATAGGAATCGATTAGGTTCCCAAGAACGCAGTCATATGATATTTGATCGATTAGGGGTAAGTGAGGTTTCACTGAGAATAAACGGACAACAAGAACCATCTGAGGATATACAGCTTAATTACGGAAACAACCAAATAGCACGTGTGTATCATCGGATGCTGTCATATATGGGTCGTGATCAAAATGTTGATACCGGTTTGCAAATATCGCAACTCGATTTTAAGAATTTGTATCCAATTTATTACTTTTCACTGGAACATCTTGATTTAACAAGGCAATCCGTCGTCGACATACATTTTAGAGCTCGTATAGATCCTGGTGGTGTTGATTATAGAGCGATTGCTGTTATTCTCAGCGACAAATCAATGTTGTTAGAAGGAGCTGGCGGACGAATGAGAATCGTTGATGCACCAGTGGAAAATCTATGATTGAAATCGTAAACGATTTTCACAATTAGATCAATTGAAAGCATAAATGTGTTTTACAATAAAATGCCATATAGTGTTGTTAGTGTCAAGCTGACTGATGGTCAGGTCAAGAAATTAAAATCAAAATCCGCTAAAGAATGTGGAACCACAATAACGTTAAAACCAGCGCAGATGTCTGGCGGTACACATAAAATATCATTAACGGATCGTCAAATAAAACATTTTAATGATGCAATGAAAAATAAGCGAGGAGTTCAAATAGAATTTTCAAAAGCCGCAGTCGCGAACATGATAAAATCAGGTGGTATATTTCCATTGTTAGCCGCAATACCAGCATTGATTTCAGCGGCTGCCCCAGCGGTGGCGAAAGCGGCAGCGTTGGGAGCCGTTGGTACCGCGGCAGGGATGGCGTTGAAAAAGGCAACTGGGAAAGGATATAAAAAAAGGGAAAGGGGTTGTACCTACCAGGAACCCCGTATTCATGGTACAGCGGGAAATCCGTGAACGGATCGGGTCTAAGAAGAATACCAGGAACGGTTTATTAATTGAAAAATCTTCGATTTCCGAACCTATGGTTCCTATGTCCAATTTTGATTTAATTGATGCTGCTAAAAAACTAGCGATAAAAAACTTCAGAGGGGTTTTTATGAGAGATCAATTACCAAGAAAACCAAATAACGTTGAAACCGGTATCATCAATCTTGATAACAGCAGCGGATCGGGAACTCACTGGGTTGCATACGCGATTGATCCACGTGGAATTGTCTTTTTCGATTCATATGGGTTAGCTCCACCAAGCGAGTTTATGCGGTATATAAATTCTTCGATGAAACTCAAAAAGTTTCCGATTTTTTATTCCACGCTGCCAACACAACAATTAAATGATCCACCGATATGCGGCCGTGAAGTATTAAATGTCCTCGCGGAGATTTCATTAAAATCCTTTGGATCTCCGTGGAAACCACCTCATCTGGTTGTAAACGAATACACGAGTGGGAAATTACAAGGATCAATAAATTGAAAACACAAGTTACGATAACAATAATGATTGATATTTGGGGACAATCTCTGTCAATGTCGGAACCCACCGCGGAAACATCTGCGGGTTCTATCGAGGATGTAAAAAAAATAATTGAAGATGAAATCGCTGAGATGTTAAATTTAATAGATGTTGACCCGAACGAATTAGTTGTATTTCAAGATCGCCAGGGTAAATTGAAAAGCAGTAATATATCCGTGAATGACATTTTGATACGGCAGAGCGATGCCGCTGAAAACTCTATTGCGCTTTATTCCAACGGTGGACGACTTAAACCAGGTGCACTTGTGTCTACGATCACCGACGCGATTGCTACCAACGAACGTGAGCTGAATGATCTTATACGAGGTTATAATAATTTTCGCAAAAATGTTATACATAAATTCTTTGGAACCCCGCTTGTGGTTGGCATGACTCTCGCTGAAATTAAAGACTTGTTGAATTCATTCTTCGCTAACAAGGAAGCTGGAAGGATGATGACTGCTTCAGAAATCAAGGCAAATTATCTCGAGATTTCTAAACTAATAGAAGATCAAAAACCCACTAACGACGTAGTTGTTAAGTTTTTTGGAACCCCACTTGTGGCTGGCATGACTCTCGCTGAAATTAGCGAGTTTATCGGCAAGCACACTCACAATGCCTACATCGCTAATAGTTTCTTTGGTGTCCCAGCTACATCTACAATGACTCTCAAAGATATTAATATGTTTATGGTGAGACAAACAACACTTAATACCATCGTTGATAAATTTCTTGGGAGAACACCTGTGTCTGAAACCACATCGTTGACAGGCCCGACCCTCGCTGAAGTTAAAAGCGCTATTGACGAACAAAAACTCATCAACAAAATGGTTAATAATTTCTTTGAGAGTTCTAAAAATTACAATATCACGACGACATATTCTCAACTCGACGCGAATTATAGATCCCAAACAGGTTTTGGAGTTAACTTCCTTGTGGTTTCATTTTTTATTCGCCGCGATAAAACGACAATGAAGTATACCGAAATCAATAAAACCTATTCCGACGTTATTGACGATATTATTAAATTAAAGGAAGATCAAAAACCAGTCAATGACATTGTTGATAAGTTTTTTGGTGTCCCGGCTACATCTACGATGACTCTCAAAGATATTTACAATGATATTCGTAAACTAAAAGAAAATTTTGAAAAGATAAAGATTCCGCATCCACACATAAGAATTAAAAATGTCGTGTATACAGTCGATCATGGAACCATGGATTGGATAAGAGACGTTTATACTACATTATCCACTGGTCTCTGGACGAGGAGTGATGCGGGGGGCGATATCTACAGTACAACGGGGATTGAAGGTATCTACAGGCTAACGTGGATCTCTATCAATCAATTTAACATGATCGCGGGCGGTAAAACCTACTCTGGTGGCACTGCGATGTTAATTATCAAGAGTAACGGTCAACACTTTAATGTCGTCGCGGTTGATAGCTCCACCATTAGATCAAAAATAACTTGGTGTTTAGAACTCGTAGATGATTTTTCAGGCTGAAGCTACTAACAATTCCCGCTAACGATGGCAAATAATTGAAAACACTAGCGGGTTTAAAATAACAATGATTTCATCAACGCAATGTCGCTATGATCAGGTCAGAGAATTTCAGACTAGACTCAAAACCCTCACTGAGGAGTATCAAATAAAAATAAAAAAATACCGACGGAGAATCACCGCAATTGATGTTATTATGTACTCGGTGTCAAGCGTTCTCACTGGCGCCGGAATAATACTTGCATCGGTTATAATGATTGCCCCGGTCGTAGTTCCAATTTGCATTTCTGCGGTGGCTACAATCGGGGGTATATCAACCGGGATAGCAAAAAAGATATCATCATGCAGCCAGAGTAAACTGCAGAATTACTTACTTCAATTTCATATTACATCAACCGCATATTCGCAATTATCATTGATGATATCATCGTCACTCGATAATACGATTATATCAGATAGTGAATTCTCAGCGATGGTCAGTATTTTTGATTCAGCGATATCAAAATTAGAGCAACAACATGAATATAATAACAATGACAACACCGATGGAATCAGAAAACACGAACCCAAAAACAAACCCAAAAACCAAAATGATCTCAATAATCTCAACCATACCAGATTGTGAGTTCTCAGTGATGGTCAGTATTTATGATTCCTCGATACCAAAATTAGAAATAAATCATGAGTATAATAACAATGACAACACCGATGGAATTACTTCAACGAGTAGTGGAGAACACGAACCCAGTACAAACAAGCATGATATCAATAACATCAACGAGTCCTGAATTTAGTGTGAACTTCCCTTCTCCGATTCCAGTGCGTGAGATCGCGCTGGCAAAATTACGAGTATATCATAGCTGGCCTAATATCAGATCGGTTGCATTTGGCGGTCAGCAACCCAATAACGCACTGGTGTTCTCGTATAAGAATAAACCCGATGGTACTCCAGAGTGGGAAACTGTTTCGTTACCAACTGGGTCGTACCAAATTAAGCAAATCAATGCTGAAATTCAGCGTAGAATAAAATCAATCACTGGAAAAGAATCAAAAATAGCTATTAATCTTCATCAACCGACGCTCTCGTCGTCGATCGAAATAAGCACAGAGGGATACATTGTAGATATCTATAACAGCTCGTTAAGAACAGTGTTAGGATGGCCTGAAAAACCACCGGAAAATTCCACCGCCGACTTAACCACGGACGTACAATCATATCATGAAATCAATCCCAGTTATCGAGATAATTTATCTGATATAAGAAAAGGAAGAATCGCCGATAGATTTATATTTACCAACAAAGACACATTGCAATGCGATTTTATCATTAAAAGAACAACCGACTCATCTGTTACTATTTCATTTACGCTAACTGACGTCCGTGGTTATTTTAATGAAATTAAACAATTATATGAAACACAACTAGAACAACTACGGAAAACAAAATCGCAAAAACACGTTGAAATAATAAATCAACTTATATCTGATATGGAATATATCTATGAACTAATTATTCAAACAATAATTAATGACAACAGCGACAATAAACAACGATTCCTAACCGATTACAATATCACAGAGGACAATCTGCGTAATTTCAAGTTTCCCGGGTACAAAGCTGATGAACTAGCAAGAATTGTTAAAACCGATATCAAGGCGCTACAAAAACAAGATCCATCTGTCCTCTTCAGGTATAATAATGATCCAGATGGTGGCGGTAGGCATATTGCCCCTCATAATGTGAATATTTCAACGGTGATTGCGCTCAATTTAGTATGTGATGTTATCGAAGGAAGCTATCAAATTAATCTCGAACGATCAAATCAAGCTCAGCAAGGATATATTCTTTATTCGTTTGCACCAACAGCTCCTCCAGGATTCCTAATTATTGAGAACCCAATTAATCCTGTCTACATGCGATGCCATAATAATTCGTTAACGAGAATTAATTTCAAACTCACCGACCAGTCAAATAATCTGATTGATTTACAAGAAGAGGTGTTAGCGATTAGTTTGTTTGTGAAATCCTAAATTGCTTTGCAATTTCAAAGGATTTTCGTCCTAAAGACTCAATCAAATATTTGGTTGAACTCGTAAAAGAATTATTAACCACAAATGAAACATTTGCAGCAGCAGAGAGGGTGGATGACAACGACGTTGGCGTATATAAGGAAATCTTATTTTATCGAATAGACGCTATTTTTTTTACTATTTGGTGGAAGCCTCAGATTTCCAAATCGACGCTCGAAAAGTTGTGAGGTTCACCCTCTCTGCTGCTTGAAAAACAAAAAAGTCCGTTTTTCATCAAAAGTCATGCTGAAAAAAATGGTGGGAACCGGTTTTAAAGTATGGTGACGTACTATCCAATGGTGCGCAGCCAATAAACCAAGTATTAACCAAATCCAAGCGGGGTAAAGGGTTTCAACAGCTTTTATCTAAGCCCAACTGATCCATAACATGAAAAACAAAAAAGTCCGTTTTTCATCAAAAGTCATGCTGAAAAAAATGGTGGGAACCGGTTTTAAAGTATGGTGACGTACTATCCAATGGTGCGCAGCCAATAAACCAAGTATTAACCAAATCCAAGCGGGGTAAAGGGTTTCAACAGCTTTTATCTAAGCCCAACTGATCCATAACATGAAAAACAAAAAAGTCCGTTTTTCATCAAAAGTCATGCTGAAAAAAATGGTGGGAACCGGTTTTAAAGTATGGTGACGTACTATCCAATGGTGCGCAGCCAATAAACCAAGTATTAACCAAATCCAAGCGGGGTAAAGGGTTTCAACAGCTTTTATCTAAGCCCAACTGATCCATAACATGAAAAACAAAAAAGTCCGTTTTTCATCAAAAGTCATGCTGAAAAAAATGGTGGGAACCGGTTTTAAAGTATGGTGACGTACTATCCAATGGTGCGCAGCCAATAAACCAAGTATTAACCAAATCCAAGCGGGGTAAAGGGTTTCAACAGCTTTTATCTAAGCCCAACTGATAGATAACATGAAAAACAAAAATGTCCGTTTTTCATCAAAAGTCATGCTGAAAAAAATGGTGGGAACCGGTTTTAAAGTATGGTGACGTACTATCCAATGGTGCGCAGCCAATAAACCAAGTATTAACCAAATCCAAGCGGGGTAAAGGGTTTCAACAGCTTTTATCTAAGCCCAACTGATCCATAACATGAAAAACAAAAAAGTCCGTTTTTCATCAAAAGTCATGCTGAAAAAAATGGTGGGAACCGGTTTTAAAGTATGGTGACGTACTATCCAATGGTGCGCAGCCAATAAACCAAGTATTAACCAAATCCAAGCGGGGTAAAGGGTTTCAACAGCTTTTATCTAAGCCCAACTGATCCATAACATGAAAAACAAAAAAGTCCGTTTTTCATCAAAAGTCATGCTGAAAAAAATGGTGGGAACCGGTTTTAAAGTATGGTGACGTACTATCCAATGGTGCGCAGCCAATAAACCAAGTATTAACCAAATCCAAGCGGGGTAAAGGGTTTCAACAGCTTTTATCTAAGCCCAACTGATCCATAACATGAAAAACAAAAAAATCCGTTTTTCATCAAAAGTCATGCTGAAAAAAATGGTGGGAACCGGTTTTAAAGTATGGTGACGTACTATCCAATGGTGCGCAGCCAATAAACCAAGTATTAACCAAATCCAAGCGGGGTAAAGGGTTTCAACAGCTTTTATCTAAGCCCAACTGATCCATAACATGAAAAACAAAAAAGTCCGTTTTTCATCAAAAGTCATGCTGAAAAAAATGGTGGGAACCGGTTTTAAAGTATGGTGACGTACTATCCAATGGTGCGCAGCCAATAAACCAAGTATTAACCAAATCCAAGCGGGGTAAAGGGTTTCAACAGCTTTTATCTAAGCCCAACTGATCCATAACATGAAAAACAAAAATGTCCGTTTTTCATCAAAAGTCATGCTGAAAAAAATGGTGGGAACCGGTTTTAAAGTATGGTGACGTACTATCCAATGGTGCGCAGCCAATAAACCAAGTATTAACCAAATCCAAGCGGGGTAAAGGGTTTCAACAGCTTTTATCTAAGCCCAACTGATCCATAACATGAAAAACAAAAAAGTCCGTTTTTCATCAAAAGTCATGCTGAAAAAAATGGTGGGAACCGGTTTTAAAGTATGGTGACGTACTATCCAATGGTGCGCAGCCAATAAACCAAGTATTAACCAAATCCAAGCGGGGTAAAGGGTTTCAACAGCTTTTATCTAAGCCCAACTGATCCATAACATGAAAAACAAAAAAGTCCGTTTTTCATCAAAAGTCATGCTGAAAAAAATGGTGGGAACCGGTTTTAAAGTATGGTGACGTACTATCCAATGGTGCGCAGCCAATAAACCAAGTATTAACCAAATCCAAGCGGGGTAAAGGGTTTCAACAGCTTTTATCTAAGCCCAACTGATCCAAAACATGAAAAACAAAAAAGTCCGTTTTTCATCAAAAGTCATGCTGAAAAAAATGGTGGGAACCGGTTTTAAAGTATGGTGACGTACTATCCAATGGTGCGCAGCCAATAAACCAAGTATTAACCAAATCCAAGCGGGGTAAAGGGTTTCAACAGCTTTTATCTAAGCCCAACTGATCCATAACATGAAAAACAAAAAAGTCCGTTTTTCATCAAAAGTCATGCTGAAAAAAATGGTGGGAACCGGTTTTAAAGTATGGTGACGTACTATCCAATGGTGCGCAGCCAATAAACCAAGTATTAACCAAATCCAAGCGGGGTAAAGGGTTTCAACAGCTTTTATCTAAGCCCAACTGATCCATAACATGAAAAACAAAAAAGTCCGTTTTTCATCAAAAGTCATGCTGAAAAAAATGGTGGGAACCGGTTTTAAAGTATGGTGACGTACTATCCAATGGTGCGCAGCCAATAAACCAAGTATTAACCAAATCCAAGCGGGGTAAAGGGTTTCAACAGCTTTTATCTAAGCCCAACTGATCCATAACATGAAAAACAAAAAAGTCCGTTTTTCATCAAAAGTCATGCTGAAAAAAATGGTGGGAACCGGTTTTAAAGTATGGTGACGTACTATCCAATGGTGCGCAGCCAATAAACCAAGTATTAACCAAATCCAAGCGGGGTAAAGGGTTTCAACAGCTTTTATCTAAGCCCAACTGATCCATAACATGAAAAACAAAAAAGTCCGTTTTTCATCAAAAGTCATGCTGAAAAAAATGGTGGGAACCGGTTTTAAAGTATGGTGACGTACTATCCAATGGTGCGCAGCCAATAAACCAAGTATTAATCAAATCCAAGCGGGGTAAAGGGTTTCAACAGCTTTTATCTAAGCCCAACTGATCCATAACATGAAAAACAAAAAAGTCCGTTTTTCATCAAAAGTCATGCTGAAAAAAATGGTGGGAACCGGTTTTAAAGTATGGTGACGTACTATCCAATGGTGCGCAGCCAATAAACCAAGTATTAACCAAATCCAAGCGGGGTAAAGGGTTTCAACAGCTTTTATCTAAGCCCAACTGATCCATAACATGAAAAACAAAAAAGTCCGTTTTTCATCAAAAGTCATGCTGAAAAAAATGGTGGGAACCGGTTTTAAAGTATGGTGACGTACTATCCAATGGTGCGCAGCCAATAAACCAAGTATTAACCAAATCCAAGCGGGGTAAAGGGTTTCAACAGCTTTTATCTAAGCCCAACTGATCCATAACATGAAAAACAAAAAAGTCCGTTTTTCATCAAAAGTCATGCTGAAAAAAATGGTGGGAACCGGTTTTAAAGTATGGTGACGTACTATCCAATGGTGCGCAGCCAATAAACCAAGTATTAACCAAATCCAAGCGGGGTAAAGGGTTTCAACAGCTTTTATCTAAGCCCAACTGATCCATAACATGAAAAACAAAAAAGTCCGTTTTTCATCAAAAGTCATGCTGAAAAAAATGGTGGGAACCGGTTTTAAAGTATGGTGACGTACTATCCAATGGTGCGCAGCCAATAAACCAAGTATTAACCAAATCCAAGCGGGGTAAAGGGTTTCAACAGCTTTTATCTAAGCCCAACTGATCCATAACATGAAAAACAAAAAAGTCCGTTTTTCATCAAAAGTCATGCTGAAAAAAATGGTGGGAACCGGTTTTAAAGTATGGTGACGTACTATCCAATGGTGCGCAGCCAATAAACCAAGTATTATCCAAATCCAAGCGGGGTAAAGGGTTTCAACAGCTTTTATCTAAGCCCAACTGATCCATAACATGAAAAACAAAAAAGTCCGTTTTTCATCAAAAGTCATGCTGAAAAAAATGGTGGGAACCGGTTTTAAAGTATGGTGACGTACTATCCAATAGTGCGCAGCCAATAAACCAAGTATTAACCAAATCCAAGCGGGGTAAAGGGTTTCAACAGCTTTTATCTAAGCCCAACTGATCCATAACATGAAAAACAAAAAAGTCCGTTTTTCATCAAAAGTCATGCTGAACAAATGGTGGGAACCGGTTTTAAAGTATGGTGACGTACTATCCAATGGTGCGCAGCCAATAAACCAAGTATTAACCAAATCCAAGCGAGGTAAAGGGTTTCAACAGCTTTTATCTAAGCCCAACTGATCCATAACATGAAAAACAAAAAAGTCCGTTTTTCATCAAAAGTCATGCTGAAAAAAATGGTGGGAACCGGTTTTAAAGTATGGTGACGTACTATCCAATGGTGCGCAGCCAATAAACCAAGTATTAACCAAATCCAAGCGGGGTAAAGGGTTTCAACAGCTTTTATCTAAGCCCAACTGATTCATAACATGAAAAACAAAAAAGTCCGTTGTTCATCAAAAGTCATGCTGAAAAAAATGGTGGGAACCGGTTTTAAAGTATGGTGACGTACTATCCAATGGTGCGCAGCCAATAAACCAAGTATTAACCAAATCCAAGCGGGGTAAAGGGTTTCAACAGCTTTTATCTAAGCCCAACTGATCCATAACATGAAAAACAAAAAAGTCCGTTTTCATCAAAAGTCATGCTGAAAAAAATGGTGGGAACCGGTTTTAAAGTATGGTGACGTACTATCCAATGGTGCGCAGCCAATAAACCAAGTATTAACCAAATCCAAGCGGGGTAAAGGGTTTCAACAGCTTTTATCTAAGCCCAACTGATCCATAACATGAAAAACAAAAAAGTCCGTTTTTCATCAAAAGTCATGCTTAAAAAAAATGGTGGGAACCGGTTTTAAAGTATGGTGACGTACTATCCAATGGTGCGCAGCCAATAAACCAAGTATTAACCAAATCCAAGAGGGGTAAAGGGTTTCAACAGCTTTTATCTAAGCCCAACTGATCCATAACATGAAAAACAAAAAAGTCCGTTTTTCATCAAAAGTCATGCTGAAAAAAATGGTGGGAACCGGTTTTAAAGTATGGTGACGTACTATCCAATGGTGCGCAGCCAATAAACCAAGTATTAACCAAATCCAAGCGGGGTAAAGGGTTTCAACAGCTTTTATCTAAGCCCAACTGATCCATAACATGAAAAACAAAAAAGTCCGTTTTTCATCAAAAGTCATGCTGAAAAAAATGGTGGGAACCGGTTTTAAAGTATGGTGACGTACTATCCAATGGTGCGCAGCCAATAAACCAAGTATTAACCAAATCCAAGCGGGGTAAAGGGTTTCAACAGCTTTTATCTAAGCCCAACTGATCCATACATGAAAAACAAAAAAGTCCGTTTTTCATCAAAAGTCATGCTGAAAAAAATGGTGGGAACCGGTTTTAAAGTATGGTGACGTACTATCCAATGGTGCGCAGCCAATAAACCAAGTATTAACCAAATCCAAGCGGGGTAAAGGGTTTCAACAGCTTTTATCTAAGCCCAACTGATCCATAACATGAAAAACAAAAAAGTCCGTTTTTCATCAAAAGTCATGCTGAAAAAAATGGTGGGAACCGGTTTTAAAGTATGGTGACGTACTATCCAATGGTGCGCAGCCAATAAACCAAGTATTAACCAAATCCAAGCGGGGTAAAGGGTTTCAACAGCTTTTATCTAAGCCCAACTGATCCATAACATGAAAAACAAAAAAGTCCGTTTTTCATCAAAAGTCATGCTGAAAAAAATGGTGGGAACCGGTTTTAAAGTATGGTGACGTACTATCCAATGGTGCGCAGCCAATAAACCAAGTATTAACCAAATCCAAGCGGGGTAAAGGGTTTCAACAGCTTTTATCTAAGCCCAACTGATCCATAACATGAAAAACAAAAAAGTCCGTTTTTCATCAAAAGTCATGCTGAAAAAAATGGTGGGAACCGGTTTTAAAGTATGGTGACGTACTATCCAATGGTGCGCAGCCAATAAACCAAGTGTTAACCAAATCCAAGCGGGGTAAAGGGTTTCAACAGCTTTTATCTAAGACCAACTGATCCATAACATGAAAAACAGAAAAGTCCGTTTTTCATCAAAAGTCATGCTGAAAAAAATGGTGGGAACCGGTTTTAAAGTATGGTGACGTACTATCCAATGGTGCGCAGCCAATAAACCAAGTATTAACCAAATCCAAGCGGGGTAAAGGGTTTCAACAGCTTTTATCTAAGCCCAAATTATCCATAACATGAAAAACAAAAAAGTCCGTTTTTCATCAAAAGTCATGCTGAAAAAAATGGTGGGAACCGGTTTTAAAGTATGGTGACGTACTATCCAATGGTGCGCAGCCAATAAACCAAGTATTAACCAAATCCAAGCGGGGTAAAGGGTTTCAACAGCTTTTATCTAAGCCCAACTGATCCATAACATGAAAAACAAAAAGTCCGTTTTTCATCAAAAGTCATGCTGAAAAAAATGGTGGGAACCGGTTTTAAATTATGGTGACGTACTATCCAATGGTGCGCAGCCAATAAACCAAGTATTAACCAAATCCAAGCGGGGTAAAGGGTTTCAACAGCTTTTATCTAAGCCCAACTGATCCATAACATGAAAAACAAAAAAGTCCGTTTTTCATCAAAAGTCATGCTGAAAAAAATGGTGGGAACCGGTTTTAAAGTATGGTGACGTACTATCCAATGGTGCGCAGCCAATAAACCAAGTATTAACCAAATCCAAGCGGGGGTAAAGGGTTTCAACAGCTTTTATCTAAGCCCAACTGATCCATAACATGAAAAACAAAAAAGTCCGTTTTTCATCAAAAGTCATGCTGAAAAAAATGGTGGGAACCGGTTTTAAAGTATGGTGACGTACTATCCAATGGTGCGCAGCCAATAAACCAAGTATTAACCAAATCCAAGCGGGGTAAAGGGTTTCAACAGCTTTTATCTAAGCCCAACTGATCCATAACATGAAAAGCAAAAAAGTCCGTTTTTCATCAAAAGTCATGCTGAAAAAAATGGTGGGAACCGGTTTTAAAGTATGGTGACGTACTATCCAATGGTGCGCAGCCAATAAACCAAGTATTAACCAAATCCAAGCGGGGTAAAGGGTTTCAACAGCTTTTATCTAAGCCCAACTGATCCATAACATGAAAAACAAAAAAGTCCGTTTTTCATCAAAAGTCATGCTGAAAAAAATGGTGGGAACCGGTTTTAAAGTATGGTGACGTACTATCCAATGGTGCGCAGCCAATAAACCAAGTATTAACCAAATCCAAGCGGGGTAAAGGGTTTCAACAGCTTTTATCTAAGCCCAACTGATCCATAACATGAAAAACAAAAAAGTCCGTTTTTCATCAAAAGTCATGCTGAAAAAAATGGTGGGAACCGGTTTTAAAATGGTGACGTACTATCCAATGGTGCGCAGCCAATAAACCAAGTATTAACCAAATCCAAGCGGGGTAAAGGGTTTCAACAGCTTTTATCTAAGCCCAACTGATCCATAACATGAAAAACAAAAAAGTCCGTTTTTCATCAAAAGTCATGCTGAAAAAAATGGTGGGAACCGGTTTTAAAGTATGGTGACGTACTATCCAATGGTGCGCAGCCAATAAACCAAGTATTAACCAAATCCAAGCGGGGTAAAGGGTTTCAACAGCTTTTATCTAAGCCCAACTGATCCATAACATGAAAAACAAAAAAGTCCGTTTTTCATCAAAAGTCATGCTGAAAAAAATGGTGGGAACCGGTTTTAAAGTATGGTGACGTACTATCCAATGGTGCGCAGCCAATAAACCAAGTATTAACCAAATCCAAGCGGGGTAAAGGGTTTCAACAGCTTTTATCTAAGCCCAACTGATCCATAACATGAAAAACAAAAAAGTCCGTTTTTCATCAAAAGTCATGCTGAAAAAAATGGTGGGAACCGGTTTTAAAGTATGGTGACGTACTATCCAATGGTGCGCAGCCAATAAACCAAGTATTAACCAAATCCAAGCGGGGTAAAGGGTTTCAACAGCTTTTATCTAAGCCCAACTGATCCATAACATGAAAAACAAAAAAGTCCGTTTTTCATCAAAAGTCATGCTGAAAAAAATGGTGGGAACCGGTTTTAAAGTATGGTGACGTACTATCCAATGGTGCGCAGCCAATAAACCAAGTATTAACCAAATCCAAGCGGGGTAAAGGGTTTCAACAGCTTTTATCTAAGCCCAACTGATCCATAACATGAAAAACAAAAAAGTCCGTTTTTCATCAAAAGTCATGCTGAAAAAAATGGTGGGAACCGGTTTTAAAGTATGGTGACGTACTATCCAATGGTGCGCAGCCAATAAACCAAGTATTAACCAAATCCAAGCGGGGTAAAGGGTTTCAACAGCTTTTATCTAAGCCCAACTGATCCATAACATGAAAAACAAAAAAGTCCGTTTTTCATCAAAAGTCATGCTGAAAAAAATGGTGGGAACCGGTTTTAAAGTATGGTGACGTACTATCCAATGGTGCGCAGCCAATAAACCAAGTATTAACCAAATCCAAGCGGGGTAAAGGGTTTCAACAGCTTTTATCTAAGCCCAACTGATCCATAACATGAAAAACAAAAAAGTCCGTTTTTCATCAAAAGTCATGCTGAAAAAAATGGTGGGAACCGGTTTTAAAGTATGGTGACGTACTATCCAATGGTGCGCAGCCAATAAACCAAGTATTAACCAAATCCAAGCGGGGTAAAGGGTTTCAACAGCTTTTATCTAAGCCCAACTGATCCATAACATGAAAAACAAAAAAGTCCGTTTTTCATCAAAAGTCATGCTGAAAAAAATGGTGGGAACCGGTTTTAAAGTATGGTGACGTACTATCCAATGGTGCGCAGCCAATAAACCAAGTATTAACCAAATCCAAGCGGGGTAAAGGGTTTCAACAGCTTTTATCTAAGCCCAACTGATCCATAACATGAAAAACAAAAAAGTCCGTTTTTCATCAAAAGTCATGCTGAAAAAAATGGTGGGAACCGGTTTTAAAGTATGGTGACGTACTATCCAATGGTGCGCAGCCAATAAACCAAGTATTAACCAAATCCAAGCGGGGTAAAGGGTTTCAACAGCTTTTATCTAAGCCCAACTGATCCATAACATGAAAAACAAAAAAGTCCGTTTTTCATCAAAAGTCATGCTGAAAAAAATGGTGGGAACCGGTTTTAAAGTATGGTGACGTACTATCCAATGGTGCGCAGCCAATAAACCAAGTATTAACCAAATCCAAGCGGGGTAAAGGGTTTCAACAGCTTTTATCTAAGCCCAACTGATCCATAACATGAAAAACAAAAAAGTCCGTTTTTCATCAAAAGTCATGCTGAAAAAAATGGTGGGAACCGGTTTTAAAGTATGGTGACGTACTATCCAATGGTGCGCAGCCAATAAACCAAGTATTAACCAAATCCAAGCGGGGTAAAGGGTTTCAACAGCTTTTATCTAAGCCCAACTGATCCATAACATGAAAAACAAAAAAGTCCGTTTTTCATCAAAAGTCATGCTGAAAAAAATGGTGGGAACCGGTTTTAAAGTATGGTGACGTACTATCCAATGGTGCGCAGCCAATAAACCAAGTATTAACCAAATCCAAGCGGGGTAAAGGGTTTCAACAGCTTTTATCTAAGCCCAACTGATCCATAACATGAAAAACAAAAAAGTCCGTTTTTCATCAAAAGTCATGCTGAAAAAAATGGTGGGAACCGGTTTTAAAGTATGGTGACGTACTATCCAATGGTGCGCAGCCAATAAACCAAGTATTAACCAAATCCAAGCGGGGTAAAGGGTTTCAACAGCTTTTATCTAAGCCCAACTGATCCATAACATGAAAAACAAAAAAGTCCGTTTTTCATCAAAAGTCATGCTGAAAAAAATGGTGGGAACCGGTTTTAAAGTATGGTGACGTACTATCCAATGGTGCGCAGCCAATAAACCAAGTATTAACCAAATCCAAGCGGGGTAAAGGGTTTCAACAGCTTTTATCTAAGCCCAACTGATCCATAACATGAAAAACAAAAAAGTCCGTTTTTCATCAAAAGTCATGCTGAAAAAAATGGTGGGAACCGGTTTTAAAGTATGGTGACGTACTATCCAATGGTGCGCAGCCAATAAACCAAGTATTAACCAAATCCAAGCGGGGTAAAGGGTTTCAACAGCTTTTATCTAAGCCCAACTGATCCATAACATGAAAAACAAAAAAGTCCGTTTTTCATCAAAAGTCATGCTGAAAAAAATGGTGGGAACCGGTTTTAAAGTATGGTGACGTACTATCCAATGGTGCGCAGCCAATAAACCAAGTATTAACCAAATCCAAGCGGGGTAAAGGGTTTCAACAGCTTTTATCTAAGCCCAACTGATCCATAACATGAAAAACAAAAAAGTCCGTTTTTCATCAAAAGTCATGCTGAAAAAAATGGTGGGAACCGGTTTTAAAGTATGGTGACGTACTATCCAATGGTGCGCAGCCAATAAACCAAGTATTAACCAAATCCAAGCGGGGTAAAGGGTTTCAACAGCTTTTATCTAAGCCCAACTGATCCATAACATGAAAAACAAAAAAGTCCGTTTTTCATCAAAAGTCATGCTGAAAAAAATGGTGGGAACCGGTTTTAAAGTATGGTGACGTACTATCCAATGGTGCGCAGCCAATAAACCAAGTATTAACCAAATCCAAGCGGGGTAAAGGGTTTCAACAGCTTTTATCTAAGCCCAACTGATCCATAACATGAAAAACAAAAAAGTCCGTTTTTCATCAAAAGTCATGCTGAAAAAAATGGTGGGAACCGGTTTTAAAGTATGGTGACGTACTATCCAATGGTGCGCAGCCAATAAACCAAGTATTAACCAAATCCAAGCGGGGTAAAGGGTTTCAACAGCTTTTATCTAAGCCCAACTGATCCATAACATGAAAAACAAAAAAGTCCGTTTTTCATCAAAAGTCATGCTGAAAAAAATGGTGGGAACCGGTTTTAAAGTATGGTGACGTACTATCCAATGGTGCGCAGCCAATAAACCAAGTATTAACCAAATCCAAGCGGGGTAAAGGGTTTCAACAGCTTTTATCTAAGCCCAACTGATCCATAACATGAAAAACAAAAAAGTCCGTTTTTCATCAAAAGTCATGCTGAAAAAAATGGTGGGAACCGGTTTTAAAGTATGGTGACGTGACTATCCAATGGTGCGCAGCCAATAAACCAAGTATTAACCAAATCCAAGCGGGGTAAAGGGTTTCAACAGCTTTTATCTAAGCCCAACTGATCCATAACATGAAAAACAAAAAAGTCCGTTTTTCATCAAAAGTCATGCTGAAAAAAATGGTGGGAACCGGTTTTAAAGTATGGTGACGTACTATCCAATGGTGCGCAGCCAATAAACCAAGTATTAACCAAATCCAAGCGGGGTAAAGGGTTTCAACAGCTTTTATCTAAGCCCAACTGATCCATAACATGAAAAACAAAAAAGTCCGTTTTTCATCAAAAGTCATGCTGAAAAAAATGGTGGGAACCGGTTTTAAAGTATGGTGACGTACTATCCAATGGTGCGCAGCCAATAAACCAAGTATTAACCAAATCCAAGCGGGGTAAAGGGTTTCAACAGCTTTTATCTAAGCCCAACTGATCCATAACATGAAAAACAAAAAAGTCCGTTTTTCATCAAAAGTCATGCTGAAAAAAATGGTGGGAACCGGTTTTAAAGTATGGTGACGTACTATCCAATGGTGCGCAGCCAATAAACCAAGTATTAACCAAATCCAAGCGGGGTAAAGGGTTTCAACAGCTTTTATCTAAGCCCAACTGATCCATAACATGAAAAACAAAAAAGTCCGTTTTTCATCAAAAGTCATGCTGAAAAAAATGGTGGGAACCGGTTTTAAAGTATGGTGACGTACTATCCAATGGTGCGCAGCCAATAAACCAAGTATTAACCAAATCCAAGCGGGGTAAAGGGTTTCAACAGCTTTTATCTAAGCCCAACTGATCCATAACATGAAAAACAAAAAAGTCCGTTTTTCATCAAAAGTCATGCTGAAAAAAATGGTGGGAACCGGTTTTAAAGTATGGTGACGTACTATCCAATGGTGCGCAGCCAATAAACCAAGTATTAACCAAATCCAAGCGGGGTAAAGGGTTTCAACAGCTTTTATCTAAGCCCAACTGATCCATAACATGAAAAACAAAAAAGTCCGTTTTTCATCAAAAGTCATGCTGAAAAAAATGGTGGGAACCGGTTTTAAAGTATGGTGACGTACTATCCAATGGTGCGCAGCCAATAAACCAAGTATTAACCAAATCCAAGCGGGGTAAAGGGTTTCAACAGCTTTTATCTAAGCCCAACTGATCCATAACATGAAAAACAAAAAAGTCCGTTTTTCATCAAAAGTCATGCTGAAAAAAATGGTGGGAACCGGTTTTAAAGTATGGTGACGTACTATCCAATGGTGCGCAGCCAATAAACCAAGTATTAACCAAATCCAAGCGGGGTAAAGGGTTTCAACAGCTTTTATCTAAGCCCAACTGATCCATAACATGAAAAACAAAAAAGTCCGTTTTTCATCAAAAGTCATGCTGAAAAAAATGGTGGGAACCGGTTTTAAAGTATGGTGACGTACTATCCAATGGTGCGCAGCCAATAAACCAAGTATTAACCAAATCCAAGCGGGGTAAAGGGTTTCAACAGCTTTTATCTAAGCCCAACTGATCCATAACATGAAAAACAAAAAAGTCCGTTTTTCATCAAAAGTCATGCTGAAAAAAATGGTGGGAACCGGTTTTAAAGTATGGTGACGTACTATCCAATGGTGCGCAGCCAATAAACCAAGTATTAACCAAATCCAAGCGGGGTAAAGGGTTTCAACAGCTTTTATCTAAGCCCAACTGATCCATAACATGAAAAACAAAAAAGTCCGTTTTTCATCAAAAGTCATGCTGAAAAAAATGGTGGGAACCGGTTTTAAAGTATGGTGACGTACTATCCAATGGTGCGCAGCCAATAAACCAAGTATTAACCAAATCCAAGCGGGGTAAAGGGTTTCAACAGCTTTTATCTAAGCCCAACTGATCCATAACATGAAAAACAAAAAAGTCCGTTTTTCATCAAAAGTCATGCTGAAAAAAATGGTGGGAACCGGTTTTAAAGTATGGTGACGTACTATCCAATGGTGCGCAGCCAATAAACCAAGTATTAACCAAATCCAAGCGGGGTAAAGGGTTTCAACAGCTTTTATCTAAGCCCAACTGATCCATAACATGAAAAACAAAAAAGTCCGTTTTTCATCAAAAGTCATGCTGAAAAAAATGGTGGGAACCGGTTTTAAAGTATGGTGACGTACTATCCAATGGTGCGCAGCCAATAAACCAAGTATTAACCAAATCCAAGCGGGGTAAAGGGTTTCAACAGCTTTTATCTAAGCCCAACTGATCCATAACATGAAAAACAAAAAAGTCCGTTTTTCATCAAAAGTCATGCTGAAAAAAATGGTGGGAACCGGTTTTAAAGTATGGTGACGTACTATCCAATGGTGCGCAGCCAATAAACCAAGTATTAACCAAATCCAAGCGGGGTAAAGGGTTTCAACAGCTTTTATCTAAGCCCAACTGATCCATAACATGAAAAACAAAAAAGTCCGTTTTTCATCAAAAGTCATGCTGAAAAAAATGGTGGGAACCGGTTTTAAAGTATGGTGACGTACTATCCAATGGTGCGCAGCCAATAAACCAAGTATTAACCAAATCCAAGCGGGGTAAAGGGTTTCAACAGCTTTTATCTAAGCCCAACTGATCCATAACATGAAAAACAAAAAAGTCCGTTTTTCATCAAAAGTCATGCTGAAAAAAATGGTGGGAACCGGTTTTAAAGTATGGTGACGTACTATCCAATGGTGCGCAGCCAATAAACCAAGTATTAACCAAATCCAAGCGGGGTAAAGGGTTTCAACAGCTTTTATCTAAGCCCAACTGATCCATAACATGAAAAACAAAAAAGTCCGTTTTTCATCAAAAGTCATGCTGAAAAAAATGGTGGGAACCGGTTTTAAAGTATGGTGACGTACTATCCAATGGTGCGCAGCCAATAAACCAAGTATTAACCAAATCCAAGCGGGGTAAAGGGTTTCAACAGCTTTTATCTAAGCCCAACTGATCCATAACATGAAAAACAAAAAAGTCCGTTTTTCATCAAAAGTCATGCTGAAAAAAATGGTGGGAACCGGTTTTAAAGTATGGTGACGTACTATCCAATGGTGCGCAGCCAATAAACCAAGTATTAACCAAATCCAAGCGGGGTAAAGGGTTTCAACAGCTTTTATCTAAGCCCAACTGATCCATAACATGAAAAACAAAAAAGTCCGTTTTTCATCAAAAGTCATGCTGAAAAAAATGGTGGGAACCGGTTTTAAAGTATGGTGACGTACTATCCAATGGTGCGCAGCCAATAAACCAAGTATTAACCAAATCCAAGCGGGGTAAAGGGTTTCAACAGCTTTTATCTAAGCCCAACTGATCCATAACATGAAAAACAAAAAAGTCCGTTTTTCATCAAAAGTCATGCTGAAAAAAATGGTGGGAACCGGTTTTAAAGTATGGTGACGTACTATCCAATGGTGCGCAGCCAATAAACCAAGTATTAACCAAATCCAAGCGGGGTAAAGGGTTTCAACAGCTTTTATCTAAGCCCAACTGATCCATAACATGAAAAACAAAAAAGTCCGTTTTTCATCAAAAGTCATGCTGAAAAAAATGGTGGGAACCGGTTTTAAAGTATGGTGACGTACTATCCAATGGTGCGCAGCCAATAAACCAAGTATTAACCAAATCCAAGCGGGGTAAAGGGTTTCAACAGCTTTTATCTAAGCCCAACTGATCCATAACATGAAAAACAAAAAAGTCCGTTTTTCATCAAAAGTCATGCTGAAAAAAATGGTGGGAACCGGTTTTAAAGTATGGTGACGTACTATCCAATGGTGCGCAGCCAATAAACCAAGTATTAACCAAATCCAAGCGGGGTAAAGGGTTTCAACAGCTTTTATCTAAGCCCAACTGATCCATAACATGAAAAACAAAAAAGTCCGTTTTTCATCAAAAGTCATGCTGAAAAAAATGGTGGGAACCGGTTTTAAAGTATGGTGACGTACTATCCAATGGTGCGCAGCCAATAAACCAAGTATTAACCAAATCCAAGCGGGGTAAAGGGTTTCAACAGCTTTTATCTAAGCCCAACTGATCCATAACATGAAAAACAAAAAAGTCCGTTTTTCATCAAAAGTCATGCTGAAAAAAATGGTGGGAACCGGTTTTAAAGTATGGTGACGTACTATCCAATGGTGCGCAGCCAATAAACCAAGTATTAACCAAATCCAAGCGGGGTAAAGGGTTTCAACAGCTTTTATCTAAGCCCAACTGATCCATAACATGAAAAACAAAAAAGTCCGTTTTTCATCAAAAGTCATGCTGAAAAAAATGGTGGGAACCGGTTTTAAAGTATGGTGACGTACTATCCAATGGTGCGCAGCCAATAAACCAAGTATTAACCAAATCCAAGCGGGGTAAAGGGTTTCAACAGCTTTTATCTAAGCCCAACTGATCCATAACATGAAAAACAAAAAAGTCCGTTTTTCATCAAAAGTCATGCTGAAAAAAATGGTGGGAACCGGTTTTAAAGTATGGTGACGTACTATCCAATGGTGCGCAGCCAATAAACCAAGTATTAACCAAATCCAAGCGGGGTAAAGGGTTTCAACAGCTTTTATCTAAGCCCAACTGATCCATAACATGAAAAACAAAAAAGTCCGTTTTTCATCAAAAGTCATGCTGAAAAAAATGGTGGGAACCGGTTTTAAAGTATGGTGACGTACTATCCAATGGTGCGCAGCCAATAAACCAAGTATTAACCAAATCCAAGCGGGGTAAAGGGTTTCAACAGCTTTTATCTAAGCCCAACTGATCCATAACATGAAAAACAAAAAAGTCCGTTTTTCATCAAAAGTCATGCTGAAAAAAATGGTGGGAACCGGTTTTAAAGTATGGTGACGTACTATCCAATGGTGCGCAGCCAATAAACCAAGTATTAACCAAATCCAAGCGGGGTAAAGGGTTTCAACAGCTTTTATCTAAGCCCAACTGATCCATAACATGAAAAACAAAAAAGTCCGTTTTTCATCAAAAGTCATGCTGAAAAAAATGGTGGGAACCGGTTTTAAAGTATGGTGACGTACTATCCAATGGTGCGCAGCCAATAAACCAAGTATTAACCAAATCCAAGCGGGGTAAAGGGTTTCAACAGCTTTTATCTAAGCCCAACTGATCCATAACATGAAAAACAAAAAAGTCCGTTTTTCATCAAAAGTCATGCTGAAAAAAATGGTGGGAACCGGTTTTAAAGTATGGTGACGTACTATCCAATGGTGCGCAGCCAATAAACCAAGTATTAACCAAATCCAAGCGGGGTAAAGGGTTTCAACAGCTTTTATCTAAGCCCAACTGATCCATAACATGAAAAACAAAAAAGTCCGTTTTTCATCAAAAGTCATGCTGAAAAAAATGGTGGGAACCGGTTTTAAAGTATGGTGACGTACTATCCAATGGTGCGCAGCCAATAAACCAAGTATTAACCAAATCCAAGCGGGGTAAAGGGTTTCAACAGCTTTTATCTAAGCCCAACTGATCCATAACATGAAAAACAAAAAAGTCCGTTTTTCATCAAAAGTCATGCTGAAAAAAATGGTGGGAACCGGTTTTAAAGTATGGTGACGTACTATCCAATGGTGCGCAGCCAATAAACCAAGTATTAACCAAATCCAAGCGGGGTAAAGGGTTTCAACAGCTTTTATCTAAGCCCAACTGATCCATAACATGAAAAACAAAAAAGTCCGTTTTTCATCAAAAGTCATGCTGAAAAAAATGGTGGGAACCGGTTTTAAAGTATGGTGACGTACTATCCAATGGTGCGCAGCCAATAAACCAAGTATTAACCAAATCCAAGCGGGGTAAAGGGTTTCAACAGCTTTTATCTAAGCCCAACTGATCCATAACATGAAAAACAAAAAAGTCCGTTTTTCATCAAAAGTCATGCTGAAAAAAATGGTGGGAACCGGTTTTAAAGTATGGTGACGTACTATCCAATGGTGCGCAGCCAATAAACCAAGTATTAACCAAATCCAAGCGGGGTAAAGGGTTTCAACAGCTTTTATCTAAGCCCAACTGATCCATAACATGAAAAACAAAAAAGTCCGTTTTTCATCAAAAGTCATGCTGAAAAAAATGGTGGGAACCGGTTTTAAAGTATGGTGACGTACTATCCAATGGTGCGCAGCCAATAAACCAAGTATTAACCAAATCCAAGCGGGGTAAAGGGTTTCAACAGCTTTTATCTAAGCCCAACTGATCCATAACATGAAAAACAAAAAAGTCCGTTTTTCATCAAAAGTCATGCTGAAAAAAATGGTGGGAACCGGTTTTAAAGTATGGTGACGTACTATCCAATGGTGCGCAGCCAATAAACCAAGTATTAACCAAATCCAAGCGGGGTAAAGGGTTTCAACAGCTTTTATCTAAGCCCAACTGATCCATAACATGAAAAACAAAAAAGTCCGTTTTTCATCAAAAGTCATGCTGAAAAAAATGGTGGGAACCGGTTTTAAAGTATGGTGACGTACTATCCAATGGTGCGCAGCCAATAAACCAAGTATTAACCAAATCCAAGCGGGGTAAAGGGTTTCAACAGCTTTTATCTAAGCCCAACTGATCCATAACATGAAAAACAAAAAAGTCCGTTTTTCATCAAAAGTCATGCTGAAAAAAATGGTGGGAACCGGTTTTAAAGTATGGTGACGTACTATCCAATGGTGCGCAGCCAATAAACCAAGTATTAACCAAATCCAAGCGGGGTAAAGGGTTTCAACAGCTTTTATCTAAGCCCAACTGATCCATAACATGAAAAACAAAAAAGTCCGTTTTTCATCAAAAGTCATGCTGAAAAAAATGGTGGGAACCGGTTTTAAAGTATGGTGACGTACTATCCAATGGTGCGCAGCCAATAAACCAAGTATTAACCAAATCCAAGCGGGGTAAAGGGTTTCAACAGCTTTTATCTAAGCCCAACTGATCCATAACATGAAAAACAAAAAAGTCCGTTTTTCATCAAAAGTCATGCTGAAAAAAATGGTGGGAACCGGTTTTAAAGTATGGTGACGTACTATCCAATGGTGCGCAGCCAATAAACCAAGTATTAACCAAATCCAAGCGGGGTAAAGGGTTTCAACAGCTTTTATCTAAGCCCAACTGATCCATAACATGAAAAACAAAAAAGTCCGTTTTTCATCAAAAGTCATGCTGAAAAAAATGGTGGGAACCGGTTTTAAAGTATGGTGACGTACTATCCAATGGTGCGCAGCCAATAAACCAAGTATTAACCAAATCCAAGCGGGGTAAAGGGTTTCAACAGCTTTTATCTAAGCCCAACTGATCCATAACATGAAAAACAAAAAAGTCCGTTTTTCATCAAAAGTCATGCTGAAAAAAATGGTGGGAACCGGTTTTAAAGTATGGTGACGTACTATCCAATGGTGCGCAGCCAATAAACCAAGTATTAACCAAATCCAAGCGGGGTAAAGGGTTTCAACAGCTTTTATCTAAGCCCAACTGATCCATAACATGAAAAACAAAAAAGTCCGTTTTTCATCAAAAGTCATGCTGAAAAAAATGGTGGGAACCGGTTTTAAAGTATGGTGACGTACTATCCAATGGTGCGCAGCCAATAAACCAAGTATTAACCAAATCCAAGCGGGGTAAAGGGTTTCAACAGCTTTTATCTAAGCCCAACTGATCCATAACATGAAAAACAAAAAAGTCCGTTTTTCATCAAAAGTCATGCTGAAAAAAATGGTGGGAACCGGTTTTAAAGTATGGTGACGTACTATCCAATGGTGCGCAGCCAATAAACCAAGTATTAACCAAATCCAAGCGGGGTAAAGGGTTTCAACAGCTTTTATCTAAGCCCAACTGATCCATAACATGAAAAACAAAAAAGTCCGTTTTTCATCAAAAGTCATGCTGAAAAAAATGGTGGGAACCGGTTTTAAAGTATGGTGACGTACTATCCAATGGTGCGCAGCCAATAAACCAAGTATTAACCAAATCCAAGCGGGGTAAAGGGTTTCAACAGCTTTTATCTAAGCCCAACTGATCCATAACATGAAAAACAAAAAAGTCCGTTTTTCATCAAAAGTCATGCTGAAAAAAATGGTGGGAACCGGTTTTAAAGTATGGTGACGTACTATCCAATGGTGCGCAGCCAATAAACCAAGTATTAACCAAATCCAAGCGGGGTAAAGGGTTTCAACAGCTTTTATCTAAGCCCAACTGATCCATAACATGAAAAACAAAAAAGTCCGTTTTTCATCAAAAGTCATGCTGAAAAAAATGGTGGGAACCGGTTTTAAAGTATGGTGACGTACTATCCAATGGTGCGCAGCCAATAAACCAAGTATTAACCAAATCCAAGCGGGGTAAAGGGTTTCAACAGCTTTTATCTAAGCCCAACTGATCCATAACATGAAAAACAAAAAAGTCCGTTTTTCATCAAAAGTCATGCTGAAAAAAATGGTGGGAACCGGTTTTAAAGTATGGTGACGTACTATCCAATGGTGCGCAGCCAATAAACCAAGTATTAACCAAATCCAAGCGGGGTAAAGGGTTTCAACAGCTTTTATCTAAGCCCAACTGATCCATAACATGAAAAACAAAAAAGTCCGTTTTTCATCAAAAGTCATGCTGAAAAAAATGGTGGGAACCGGTTTTAAAGTATGGTGACGTACTATCCAATGGTGCGCAGCCAATAAACCAAGTATTAACCAAATCCAAGCGGGGTAAAGGGTTTCAACAGCTTTTATCTAAGCCCAACTGATCCATAACATGAAAAACAAAAAAGTCCGTTTTTCATCAAAAGTCATGCTGAAAAAAATGGTGGGAACCGGTTTTAAAGTATGGTGACGTACTATCCAATGGTGCGCAGCCAATAAACCAAGTATTAACCAAATCCAAGCGGGGTAAAGGGTTTCAACAGCTTTTATCTAAGCCCAACTGATCCATAACATGAAAAACAAAAAAGTCCGTTTTTCATCAAAAGTCATGCTGAAAAAAATGGTGGGAACCGGTTTTAAAGTATGGTGACGTACTATCCAATGGTGCGCAGCCAATAAACCAAGTATTAACCAAATCCAAGCGGGGTAAAGGGTTTCAACAGCTTTTATCTAAGCCCAACTGATCCATAACATGAAAAACAAAAAAGTCCGTTTTTCATCAAAAGTCATGCTGAAAAAAATGGTGGGAACCGGTTTTAAAGTATGGTGACGTACTATCCAATGGTGCGCAGCCAATAAACCAAGTATTAACCAAATCCAAGCGGGGTAAAGGGTTTCAACAGCTTTTATCTAAGCCCAACTGATCCATAACATGAAAAACAAAAAAGTCCGTTTTTCATCAAAAGTCATGCTGAAAAAAATGGTGGGAACCGGTTTTAAAGTATGGTGACGTACTATCCAATGGTGCGCAGCCAATAAACCAAGTATTAACCAAATCCAAGCGGGGTAAAGGGTTTCAACAGCTTTTATCTAAGCCCAACTGATCCATAACATGAAAAACAAAAAAGTCCGTTTTTCATCAAAAGTCATGCTGAAAAAAATGGTGGGAACCGGTTTTAAAGTATGGTGACGTACTATCCAATGGTGCGCAGCCAATAAACCAAGTATTAACCAAATCCAAGCGGGGTAAAGGGTTTCAACAGCTTTTATCTAAGCCCAACTGATCCATAACATGAAAAACAAAAAAGTCCGTTTTTCATCAAAAGTCATGCTGAAAAAAATGGTGGGAACCGGTTTTAAAGTATGGTGACGTACTATCCAATGGTGCGCAGCCAATAAACCAAGTATTAACCAAATCCAAGCGGGGTAAAGGGTTTCAACAGCTTTTATCTAAGCCCAACTGATCCATAACATGAAAAACAAAAAAGTCCGTTTTTCATCAAAAGTCATGCTGAAAAAAATGGTGGGAACCGGTTTTAAAGTATGGTGACGTACTATCCAATGGTGCGCAGCCAATAAACCAAGTATTAACCAAATCCAAGCGGGGTAAAGGGTTTCAACAGCTTTTATCTAAGCCCAACTGATCCATAACATGAAAAACAAAAAAGTCCGTTTTTCATCAAAAGTCATGCTGAAAAAAATGGTGGGAACCGGTTTTAAAGTATGGTGACGTACTATCCAATGGTGCGCAGCCAATAAACCAAGTATTAACCAAATCCAAGCGGGGTAAAGGGTTTCAACAGCTTTTATCTAAGCCCAACTGATCCATAACATGAAAAACAAAAAAGTCCGTTTTTCATCAAAAGTCATGCTGAAAAAAATGGTGGGAACCGGTTTTAAAGTATGGTGACGTACTATCCAATGGTGCGCAGCCAATAAACCAAGTATTAACCAAATCCAAGCGGGGTAAAGGGTTTCAACAGCTTTTATCTAAGCCCAACTGATCCATAACATGAAAAACAAAAAAGTCCGTTTTTCATCAAAAGTCATGCTGAAAAAAATGGTGGGAACCGGTTTTAAAGTATGGTGACGTACTATCCAATGGTGCGCAGCCAATAAACCAAGTATTAACCAAATCCAAGCGGGGTAAAGGGTTTCAACAGCTTTTATCTAAGCCCAACTGATCCATAACATGAAAAACAAAAAAGTCCGTTTTTCATCAAAAGTCATGCTGAAAAAAATGGTGGGAACCGGTTTTAAAGTATGGTGACGTACTATCCAATGGTGCGCAGCCAATAAACCAAGTATTAACCAAATCCAAGCGGGGTAAAGGGTTTCAACAGCTTTTATCTAAGCCCAACTGATCCATAACATGAAAAACAAAAAAGTCCGTTTTTCATCAAAAGTCATGCTGAAAAAAATGGTGGGAACCGGTTTTAAAGTATGGTGACGTACTATCCAATGGTGCGCAGCCAATAAACCAAGTATTAACCAAATCCAAGCGGGGTAAAGGGTTTCAACAGCTTTTATCTAAGCCCAACTGATCCATAACATGAAAAACAAAAAAGTCCGTTTTTCATCAAAAGTCATGCTGAAAAAAATGGTGGGAACCGGTTTTAAAGTATGGTGACGTACTATCCAATGGTGCGCAGCCAATAAACCAAGTATTAACCAAATCCAAGCGGGGTAAAGGGTTTCAACAGCTTTTATCTAAGCCCAACTGATCCATAACATGAAAAACAAAAAAGTCCGTTTTTCATCAAAAGTCATGCTGAAAAAAATGGTGGGAACCGGTTTTAAAGTATGGTGACGTACTATCCAATGGTGCGCAGCCAATAAACCAAGTATTAACCAAATCCAAGCGGGGTAAAGGGTTTCAACAGCTTTTATCTAAGCCCAACTGATCCATAACATGAAAAACAAAAAAGTCCGTTTTTCATCAAAAGTCATGCTGAAAAAAATGGTGGGAACCGGTTTTAAAGTATGGTGACGTACTATCCAATGGTGCGCAGCCAATAAACCAAGTATTAACCAAATCCAAGCGGGGTAAAGGGTTTCAACAGCTTTTATCTAAGCCCAACTGATCCATAACATGAAAAACAAAAAAGTCCGTTTTTCATCAAAAGTCATGCTGAAAAAAATGGTGGGAACCGGTTTTAAAGTATGGTGACGTACTATCCAATGGTGCGCAGCCAATAAACCAAGTATTAACCAAATCCAAGCGGGGTAAAGGGTTTCAACAGCTTTTATCTAAGCCCAACTGATCCATAACATGAAAAACAAAAAAGTCCGTTTTTCATCAAAAGTCATGCTGAAAAAAATGGTGGGAACCGGTTTTAAAGTATGGTGACGTACTATCCAATGGTGCGCAGCCAATAAACCAAGTATTAACCAAATCCAAGCGGGGTAAAGGGTTTCAACAGCTTTTATCTAAGCCCAACTGATCCATAACATGAAAAACAAAAAAGTCCGTTTTTCATCAAAAGTCATGCTGAAAAAAATGGTGGGAACCGGTTTTAAAGTATGGTGACGTACTATCCAATGGTGCGCAGCCAATAAACCAAGTATTAACCAAATCCAAGCGGGGTAAAGGGTTTCAACAGCTTTTATCTAAGCCCAACTGATCCATAACATGAAAAACAAAAAAGTCCGTTTTTCATCAAAAGTCATGCTGAAAAAAATGGTGGGAACCGGTTTTAAAGTATGGTGACGTACTATCCAATGGTGCGCAGCCAATAAACCAAGTATTAACCAAATCCAAGCGGGGTAAAGGGTTTCAACAGCTTTTATCTAAGCCCAACTGATCCATAACATGAAAAACAAAAAAGTCCGTTTTTCATCAAAAGTCATGCTGAAAAAAATGGTGGGAACCGGTTTTAAAGTATGGTGACGTACTATCCAATGGTGCGCAGCCAATAAACCAAGTATTAACCAAATCCAAGCGGGGTAAAGGGTTTCAACAGCTTTTATCTAAGCCCAACTGATCCATAACATGAAAAACAAAAAAGTCCGTTTTTCATCAAAAGTCATGCTGAAAAAAATGGTGGGAACCGGTTTTAAAGTATGGTGACGTACTATCCAATGGTGCGCAGCCAATAAACCAAGTATTAACCAAATCCAAGCGGGGTAAAGGGTTTCAACAGCTTTTATCTAAGCCCAACTGATCCATAACATGAAAAACAAAAAAGTCCGTTTTTCATCAAAAGTCATGCTGAAAAAAATGGTGGGAACCGGTTTTAAAGTATGGTGACGTACTATCCAATGGTGCGCAGCCAATAAACCAAGTATTAACCAAATCCAAGCGGGGTAAAGGGTTTCAACAGCTTTTATCTAAGCCCAACTGATCCATAACATGAAAAACAAAAAAGTCCGTTTTTCATCAAAAGTCATGCTGAAAAAAATGGTGGGAACCGGTTTTAAAGTATGGTGACGTACTATCCAATGGTGCGCAGCCAATAAACCAAGTATTAACCAAATCCAAGCGGGGTAAAGGGTTTCAACAGCTTTTATCTAAGCCCAACTGATCCATAACATGAAAAACAAAAAAGTCCGTTTTTCATCAAAAGTCATGCTGAAAAAAATGGTGGGAACCGGTTTTAAAGTATGGTGACGTACTATCCAATGGTGCGCAGCCAATAAACCAAGTATTAACCAAATCCAAGCGGGGTAAAGGGTTTCAACAGCTTTTATCTAAGCCCAACTGATCCATAACATGAAAAACAAAAAAGTCCGTTTTTCATCAAAAGTCATGCTGAAAAAAATGGTGGGAACCGGTTTTAAAGTATGGTGACGTACTATCCAATGGTGCGCAGCCAATAAACCAAGTATTAACCAAATCCAAGCGGGGTAAAGGGTTTCAACAGCTTTTATCTAAGCCCAACTGATCCATAACATGAAAAACAAAAAAGTCCGTTTTTCATCAAAAGTCATGCTGAAAAAAATGGTGGGAACCGGTTTTAAAGTATGGTGACGTACTATCCAATGGTGCGCAGCCAATAAACCAAGTATTAACCAAATCCAAGCGGGGTAAAGGGTTTCAACAGCTTTTATCTAAGCCCAACTGATCCATAACATGAAAAACAAAAAAGTCCGTTTTTCATCAAAAGTCATGCTGAAAAAAATGGTGGGAACCGGTTTTAAAGTATGGTGACGTACTATCCAATGGTGCGCAGCCAATAAACCAAGTATTAACCAAATCCAAGCGGGGTAAAGGGTTTCAACAGCTTTTATCTAAGCCCAACTGATCCATAACATGAAAAACAAAAAAGTCCGTTTTTCATCAAAAGTCATGCTGAAAAAAATGGTGGGAACCGGTTTTAAAGTATGGTGACGTACTATCCAATGGTGCGCAGCCAATAAACCAAGTATTAACCAAATCCAAGCGGGGTAAAGGGTTTCAACAGCTTTTATCTAAGCCCAACTGATCCATAACATGAAAAACAAAAAAGTCCGTTTTTCATCAAAAGTCATGCTGAAAAAAATGGTGGGAACCGGTTTTAAAGTATGGTGACGTACTATCCAATGGTGCGCAGCCAATAAACCAAGTATTAACCAAATCCAAGCGGGGTAAAGGGTTTCAACAGCTTTTATCTAAGCCCAACTGATCCATAACATGAAAAACAAAAAAGTCCGTTTTTCATCAAAAGTCATGCTGAAAAAAATGGTGGGAACCGGTTTTAAAGTATGGTGACGTACTATCCAATGGTGCGCAGCCAATAAACCAAGTATTAACCAAATCCAAGCGGGGTAAAGGGTTTCAACAGCTTTTATCTAAGCCCAACTGATCCATAACATGAAAAACAAAAAAGTCCGTTTTTCATCAAAAGTCATGCTGAAAAAAATGGTGGGAACCGGTTTTAAAGTATGGTGACGTACTATCCAATGGTGCGCAGCCAATAAACCAAGTATTAACCAAATCCAAGCGGGGTAAAGGGTTTCAACAGCTTTTATCTAAGCCCAACTGATCCATAACATGAAAAACAAAAAAGTCCGTTTTTCATCAAAAGTCATGCTGAAAAAAATGGTGGGAACCGGTTTTAAAGTATGGTGACGTACTATCCAATGGTGCGCAGCCAATAAACCAAGTATTAACCAAATCCAAGCGGGGTAAAGGGTTTCAACAGCTTTTATCTAAGCCCAACTGATCCATAACATGAAAAACAAAAAAGTCCGTTTTTCATCAAAAGTCATGCTGAAAAAAATGGTGGGAACCGGTTTTAAAGTATGGTGACGTACTATCCAATGGTGCGCAGCCAATAAACCAAGTATTAACCAAATCCAAGCGGGGTAAAGGGTTTCAACAGCTTTTATCTAAGCCCAACTGATCCATAACATGAAAAACAAAAAAGTCCGTTTTTCATCAAAAGTCATGCTGAAAAAAATGGTGGGAACCGGTTTTAAAGTATGGTGACGTACTATCCAATGGTGCGCAGCCAATAAACCAAGTATTAACCAAATCCAAGCGGGGTAAAGGGTTTCAACAGCTTTTATCTAAGCCCAACTGATCCATAACATGAAAAACAAAAAAGTCCGTTTTTCATCAAAAGTCATGCTGAAAAAAATGGTGGGAACCGGTTTTAAAGTATGGTGACGTACTATCCAATGGTGCGCAGCCAATAAACCAAGTATTAACCAAATCCAAGCGGGGTAAAGGGTTTCAACAGCTTTTATCTAAGCCCAACTGATCCATAACATGAAAAACAAAAAAGTCCGTTTTTCATCAAAAGTCATGCTGAAAAAAATGGTGGGAACCGGTTTTAAAGTATGGTGACGTACTATCCAATGGTGCGCAGCCAATAAACCAAGTATTAACCAAATCCAAGCGGGGTAAAGGGTTTCAACAGCTTTTATCTAAGCCCAACTGATCCATAACATGAAAAACAAAAAAGTCCGTTTTTCATCAAAAGTCATGCTGAAAAAAATGGTGGGAACCGGTTTTAAAGTATGGTGACGTACTATCCAATGGTGCGCAGCCAATAAACCAAGTATTAACCAAATCCAAGCGGGGTAAAGGGTTTCAACAGCTTTTATCTAAGCCCAACTGATCCATAACATGAAAAACAAAAAAGTCCGTTTTTCATCAAAAGTCATGCTGAAAAAAATGGTGGGAACCGGTTTTAAAGTATGGTGACGTACTATCCAATGGTGCGCAGCCAATAAACCAAGTATTAACCAAATCCAAGCGGGGTAAAGGGTTTCAACAGCTTTTATCTAAGCCCAACTGATCCATAACATGAAAAACAAAAAAGTCCGTTTTTCATCAAAAGTCATGCTGAAAAAAATGGTGGGAACCGGTTTTAAAGTATGGTGACGTACTATCCAATGGTGCGCAGCCAATAAACCAAGTATTAACCAAATCCAAGCGGGGTAAAGGGTTTCAACAGCTTTTATCTAAGCCCAACTGATCCATAACATGAAAAACAAAAAAGTCCGTTTTTCATCAAAAGTCATGCTGAAAAAAATGGTGGGAACCGGTTTTAAAGTATGGTGACGTACTATCCAATGGTGCGCAGCCAATAAACCAAGTATTAACCAAATCCAAGCGGGGTAAAGGGTTTCAACAGCTTTTATCTAAGCCCAACTGATCCATAACATGAAAAACAAAAAAGTCCGTTTTTCATCAAAAGTCATGCTGAAAAAAATGGTGGGAACCGGTTTTAAAGTATGGTGACGTACTATCCAATGGTGCGCAGCCAATAAACCAAGTATTAACCAAATCCAAGCGGGGTAAAGGGTTTCAACAGCTTTTATCTAAGCCCAACTGATCCATAACATGAAAAACAAAAAAGTCCGTTTTTCATCAAAAGTCATGCTGAAAAAAATGGTGGGAACCGGTTTTAAAGTATGGTGACGTACTATCCAATGGTGCGCAGCCAATAAACCAAGTATTAACCAAATCCAAGCGGGGTAAAGGGTTTCAACAGCTTTTATCTAAGCCCAACTGATCCATAACATGAAAAACAAAAAAGTCCGTTTTTCATCAAAAGTCATGCTGAAAAAAATGGTGGGAACCGGTTTTAAAGTATGGTGACGTACTATCCAATGAGTGCGCAGCCAATAAACCAAGTATTAACCAAATCCAAGCGGGGTAAAGGGTTTCAACAGCTTTTATCTAAGCCCAACTGATCCATAACATGAAAAACAAAAAAGTCCGTTTTTCATCAAAAGTCATGCTGAAAAAAATGGTGGGAACCGGTTTTAAAGTATGGTGACGTACTATCCAATGGTGCGCAGCCAATAAACCAAGTATTAACCAAATCCAAGCGGGGTAAAGGGTTTCAACAGCTTTTATCTAAGCCCAACTGATCCATAACATGAAAAACAAAAAAGTCCGTTTTTCATCAAAAGTCATGCTGAAAAAAATGGTGGGAACCGGTTTTAAAGTATGGTGACGTACTATCCAATGGTGCGCAGCCAATAAACCAAGTATTAACCAAATCCAAGCGGGGTAAAGGGTTTCAACAGCTTTTATCTAAGCCCAACTGATCCATAACATGAAAAACAAAAAAGTCCGTTTTTCATCAAAAGTCATGCTGAAAAAAATGGTGGGAACCGGTTTTAAAGTATGGTGACGTACTATCCAATGGTGCGCAGCCAATAAACCAAGTATTAACCAAATCCAAGCGGGGTAAAGGGTTTCAACAGCTTTTATCTAAGCCCAACTGATCCATAACATGAAAAACAAAAAAGTCCGTTTTTCATCAAAAGTCATGCTGAAAAAAATGGTGGGAACCGGTTTTAAAGTATGGTGACGTACTATCCAATGGTGCGCAGCCAATAAACCAAGTATTAACCAAATCCAAGCGGGGTAAAGGGTTTCAACAGCTTTTATCTAAGCCCAACTGATCCATAACATGAAAAACAAAAAAGTCCGTTTTTCATCAAAAGTCATGCTGAAAAAAATGGTGGGAACCGGTTTTAAAGTATGGTGACGTACTATCCAATGGTGCGCAGCCAATAAACCAAGTATTAACCAAATCCAAGCGGGGTAAAGGGTTTCAACAGCTTTTATCTAAGCCCAACTGATCCATAACATGAAAAACAAAAAAGTCCGTTTTTCATCAAAAGTCATGCTGAAAAAAATGGTGGGAACCGGTTTTAAAGTATGGTGACGTACTATCCAATGGTGCGCAGCCAATAAACCAAGTATTAACCAAATCCAAGCGGGGTAAAGGGTTTCAACAGCTTTTATCTAAGCCCAACTGATCCATAACATGAAAAACAAAAAAGTCCGTTTTTCATCAAAAGTCATGCTGAAAAAAATGGTGGGAACCGGTTTTAAAGTATGGTGACGTACTATCCAATGGTGCGCAGCCAATAAACCAAGTATTAACCAAATCCAAGCGGGGTAAAGGGTTTCAACAGCTTTTATCTAAGCCCAACTGATCCATAACATGAAAAACAAAAAAGTCCGTTTTTCATCAAAAGTCATGCTGAAAAAAATGGTGGGAACCGGTTTTAAAGTATGGTGACGTACTATCCAATGGTGCGCAGCCAATAAACCAAGTATTAACCAAATCCAAGCGGGGTAAAGGGTTTCAACAGCTTTTATCTAAGCCCAACTGATCCATAACATGAAAAACAAAAAAGTCCGTTTTTCATCAAAAGTCATGCTGAAAAAAATGGTGGGAACCGGTTTTAAAGTATGGTGACGTACTATCCAATGGTGCGCAGCCAATAAACCAAGTATTAACCAAATCCAAGCGGGGTAAAGGGTTTCAACAGCTTTTATCTAAGCCCAACTGATCCATAACATGAAAAACAAAAAAGTCCGTTTTTCATCAAAAGTCATGCTGAAAAAAATGGTGGGAACCGGTTTTAAAGTATGGTGACGTACTATCCAATGGTGCGCAGCCAATAAACCAAGTATTAACCAAATCCAAGCGGGGTAAAGGGTTTCAACAGCTTTTATCTAAGCCCAACTGATCCATAACATGAAAAACAAAAAAGTCCGTTTTTCATCAAAAGTCATGCTGAAAAAAATGGTGGGAACCGGTTTTAAAGTATGGTGACGTACTATCCAATGGTGCGCAGCCAATAAACCAAGTATTAACCAAATCCAAGCGGGGTAAAGGGTTTCAACAGCTTTTATCTAAGCCCAACTGATCCATAACATGAAAAACAAAAAAGTCCGTTTTTCATCAAAAGTCATGCTGAAAAAAATGGTGGGAACCGGTTTTAAAGTATGGTGACGTACTATCCAATGGTGCGCAGCCAATAAACCAAGTATTAACCAAATCCAAGCGGGGTAAAGGGTTTCAACAGCTTTTATCTAAGCCCAACTGATCCATAACATGAAAAACAAAAAAGTCCGTTTTTCATCAAAAGTCATGCTGAAAAAAATGGTGGGAACCGGTTTTAAAGTATGGTGACGTACTATCCAATGGTGCGCAGCCAATAAACCAAGTATTAACCAAATCCAAGCGGGGTAAAGGGTTTCAACAGCTTTTATCTAAGCCCAACTGATCCATAACATGAAAAACAAAAAAGTCCGTTTTTCATCAAAAGTCATGCTGAAAAAAATGGTGGGAACCGGTTTTAAAGTATGGTGACGTACTATCCAATGGTGCGCAGCCAATAAACCAAGTATTAACCAAATCCAAGCGGGGTAAAGGGTTTCAACAGCTTTTATCTAAGCCCAACTGATCCATAACATGAAAAACAAAAAAGTCCGTTTTTCATCAAAAGTCATGCTGAAAAAAATGGTGGGAACCGGTTTTAAAGTATGGTGACGTACTATCCAATGGTGCGCAGCCAATAAACCAAGTATTAACCAAATCCAAGCGGGGTAAAGGGTTTCAACAGCTTTTATCTAAGCCCAACTGATCCATAACATGAAAAACAAAAAAGTCCGTTTTTCATCAAAAGTCATGCTGAAAAAAATGGTGGGAACCGGTTTTAAAGTATGGTGACGTACTATCCAATGGTGCGCAGCCAATAAACCAAGTATTAACCAAATCCAAGCGGGGTAAAGGGTTTCAACAGCTTTTATCTAAGCCCAACTGATCCATAACATGAAAAACAAAAAAGTCCGTTTTTCATCAAAAGTCATGCTGAAAAAAATGGTGGGAACCGGTTTTAAAGTATGGTGACGTACTATCCAATGGTGCGCAGCCAATAAACCAAGTATTAACCAAATCCAAGCGGGGTAAAGGGTTTCAACAGCTTTTATCTAAGCCCAACTGATCCATAACATGAAAAACAAAAAAGTCCGTTTTTCATCAAAAGTCATGCTGAAAAAAATGGTGGGAACCGGTTTTAAAGTATGGTGACGTACTATCCAATGGTGCGCAGCCAATAAACCAAGTATTAACCAAATCCAAGCGGGGTAAAGGGTTTCAACAGCTTTTATCTAAGCCCAACTGATCCATAACATGAAAAACAAAAAAGTCCGTTTTTCATCAAAAGTCATGCTGAAAAAAATGGTGGGAACCGGTTTTAAAGTATGGTGACGTACTATCCAATGGTGCGCAGCCAATAAACCAAGTATTAACCAAATCCAAGCGGGGTAAAGGGTTTCAACAGCTTTTATCTAAGCCCAACTGATCCATAACATGAAAAACAAAAAAGTCCGTTTTTCATCAAAAGTCATGCTGAAAAAAATGGTGGGAACCGGTTTTAAAGTATGGTGACGTACTATCCAATGGTGCGCAGCCAATAAACCAAGTATTAACCAAATCCAAGCGGGGTAAAGGGTTTCAACAGCTTTTATCTAAGCCCAACTGATCCATAACATGAAAAACAAAAAAGTCCGTTTTTCATCAAAAGTCATGCTGAAAAAAATGGTGGGAACCGGTTTTAAAGTATGGTGACGTACTATCCAATGGTGCGCAGCCAATAAACCAAGTATTAACCAAATCCAAGCGGGGTAAAGGGTTTCAACAGCTTTTATCTAAGCCCAACTGATCCATAACATGAAAAACAAAAAAGTCCGTTTTTCATCAAAAGTCATGCTGAAAAAAATGGTGGGAACCGGTTTTAAAGTATGGTGACGTACTATCCAATGGTGCGCAGCCAATAAACCAAGTATTAACCAAATCCAAGCGGGGTAAAGGGTTTCAACAGCTTTTATCTAAGCCCAACTGATCCATAACATGAAAAACAAAAAAGTCCGTTTTTCATCAAAAGTCATGCTGAAAAAAATGGTGGGAACCGGTTTTAAAGTATGGTGACGTACTATCCAATGGTGCGCAGCCAATAAACCAAGTATTAACCAAATCCAAGCGGGGTAAAGGGTTTCAACAGCTTTTATCTAAGCCCAACTGATCCATAACATGAAAAACAAAAAAGTCCGTTTTTCATCAAAAGTCATGCTGAAAAAAATGGTGGGAACCGGTTTTAAAGTATGGTGACGTACTATCCAATGGTGCGCAGCCAATAAACCAAGTATTAACCAAATCCAAGCGGGGTAAAGGGTTTCAACAGCTTTTATCTAAGCCCAACTGATCCATAACATGAAAAACAAAAAAGTCCGTTTTTCATCAAAAGTCATGCTGAAAAAAATGGTGGGAACCGGTTTTAAAGTATGGTGACGTACTATCCAATGGTGCGCAGCCAATAAACCAAGTATTAACCAAATCCAAGCGGGGTAAAGGGTTTCAACAGCTTTTATCTAAGCCCAACTGATCCATAACATGAAAAACAAAAAAGTCCGTTTTTCATCAAAAGTCATGCTGAAAAAAATGGTGGGAACCGGTTTTAAAGTATGGTGACGTACTATCCAATGGTGCGCAGCCAATAAACCAAGTATTAACCAAATCCAAGCGGGGTAAAGGGTTTCAACAGCTTTTATCTAAGCCCAACTGATCCATAACATGAAAAACAAAAAAGTCCGTTTTTCATCAAAAGTCATGCTGAAAAAAATGGTGGGAACCGGTTTTAAAGTATGGTGACGTACTATCCAATGGTGCGCAGCCAATAAACCAAGTATTAACCAAATCCAAGCGGGGTAAAGGGTTTCAACAGCTTTTATCTAAGCCCAACTGATCCATAACATGAAAAACAAAAAAGTCCGTTTTTCATCAAAAGTCATGCTGAAAAAAATGGTGGGAACCGGTTTTAAAGTATGGTGACGTACTATCCAATGGTGCGCAGCCAATAAACCAAGTATTAACCAAATCCAAGCGGGGTAAAGGGTTTCAACAGCTTTTATCTAAGCCCAACTGATCCATAACATGAAAAACAAAAAAGTCCGTTTTTCATCAAAAGTCATGCTGAAAAAAATGGTGGGAACCGGTTTTAAAGTATGGTGACGTACTATCCAATGGTGCGCAGCCAATAAACCAAGTATTAACCAAATCCAAGCGGGGTAAAGGGTTTCAACAGCTTTTATCTAAGCCCAACTGATCCATAACATGAAAAACAAAAAAGTCCGTTTTTCATCAAAAGTCATGCTGAAAAAAATGGTGGGAACCGGTTTTAAAGTATGGTGACGTACTATCCAATGGTGCGCAGCCAATAAACCAAGTATTAACCAAATCCAAGCGGGGTAAAGGGTTTCAACAGCTTTTATCTAAGCCCAACTGATCCATAACATGAAAAACAAAAAAGTCCGTTTTTCATCAAAAGTCATGCTGAAAAAAATGGTGGGAACCGGTTTTAAAGTATGGTGACGTACTATCCAATGGTGCGCAGCCAATAAACCAAGTATTAACCAAATCCAAGCGGGGTAAAGGGTTTCAACAGCTTTTATCTAAGCCCAACTGATCCATAACATGAAAAACAAAAAAGTCCGTTTTTCATCAAAAGTCATGCTGAAAAAAATGGTGGGAACCGGTTTTAAAGTATGGTGACGTACTATCCAATGGTGCGCAGCCAATAAACCAAGTATTAACCAAATCCAAGCGGGGTAAAGGGTTTCAACAGCTTTTATCTAAGCCCAACTGATCCATAACATGAAAAACAAAAAAGTCCGTTTTTCATCAAAAGTCATGCTGAAAAAAATGGTGGGAACCGGTTTTAAAGTATGGTGACGTACTATCCAATGGTGCGCAGCCAATAAACCAAGTATTAACCAAATCCAAGCGGGGTAAAGGGTTTCAACAGCTTTTATCTAAGCCCAACTGATCCATAACATGAAAAACAAAAAAGTCCGTTTTTCATCAAAAGTCATGCTGAAAAAAATGGTGGGAACCGGTTTTAAAGTATGGTGACGTACTATCCAATGGTGCGCAGCCAATAAACCAAGTATTAACCAAATCCAAGCGGGGTAAAGGGTTTCAACAGCTTTTATCTAAGCCCAACTGATCCATAACATGAAAAACAAAAAAGTCCGTTTTTCATCAAAAGTCATGCTGAAAAAAATGGTGGGAACCGGTTTTAAAGTATGGTGACGTACTATCCAATGGTGCGCAGCCAATAAACCAAGTATTAACCAAATCCAAGCGGGGTAAAGGGTTTCAACAGCTTTTATCTAAGCCCAACTGATCCATAACATGAAAAACAAAAAAGTCCGTTTTTCATCAAAAGTCATGCTGAAAAAAATGGTGGGAACCGGTTTTAAAGTATGGTGACGTACTATCCAATGGTGCGCAGCCAATAAACCAAGTATTAACCAAATCCAAGCGGGGTAAAGGGTTTCAACAGCTTTTATCTAAGCCCAACTGATCCATAACATGAAAAACAAAAAAGTCCGTTTTTCATCAAAAGTCATGCTGAAAAAAATGGTGGGAACCGGTTTTAAAGTATGGTGACGTACTATCCAATGGTGCGCAGCCAATAAACCAAGTATTAACCAAATCCAAGCGGGGTAAAGGGTTTCAACAGCTTTTATCTAAGCCCAACTGATCCATAACATGAAAAACAAAAAAGTCCGTTTTTCATCAAAAGTCATGCTGAAAAAAATGGTGGGAACCGGTTTTAAAGTATGGTGACGTACTATCCAATGGTGCGCAGCCAATAAACCAAGTATTAACCAAATCCAAGCGGGGTAAAGGGTTTCAACAGCTTTTATCTAAGCCCAACTGATCCATAACATGAAAAACAAAAAAGTCCGTTTTTCATCAAAAGTCATGCTGAAAAAAATGGTGGGAACCGGTTTTAAAGTATGGTGACGTACTATCCAATGGTGCGCAGCCAATAAACCAAGTATTAACCAAATCCAAGCGGGGTAAAGGGTTTCAACAGCTTTTATCTAAGCCCAACTGATCCATAACATGAAAAACAAAAAAGTCCGTTTTTCATCAAAAGTCATGCTGAAAAAAATGGTGGGAACCGGTTTTAAAGTATGGTGACGTACTATCCAATGGTGCGCAGCCAATAAACCAAGTATTAACCAAATCCAAGCGGGGTAAAGGGTTTCAACAGCTTTTATCTAAGCCCAACTGATCCATAACATGAAAAACAAAAAAGTCCGTTTTTCATCAAAAGTCATGCTGAAAAAAATGGTGGGAACCGGTTTTAAAGTATGGTGACGTACTATCCAATGGTGCGCAGCCAATAAACCAAGTATTAACCAAATCCAAGCGGGGTAAAGGGTTTCAACAGCTTTTATCTAAGCCCAACTGATCCATAACATGAAAAACAAAAAAGTCCGTTTTTCATCAAAAGTCATGCTGAAAAAAATGGTGGGAACCGGTTTTAAAGTATGGTGACGTACTATCCAATGGTGCGCAGCCAATAAACCAAGTATTAACCAAATCCAAGCGGGGTAAAGGGTTTCAACAGCTTTTATCTAAGCCCAACTGATCCATAACATGAAAAACAAAAAAGTCCGTTTTTCATCAAAAGTCATGCTGAAAAAAATGGTGGGAACCGGTTTTAAAGTATGGTGACGTACTATCCAATGGTGCGCAGCCAATAAACCAAGTATTAACCAAATCCAAGCGGGGTAAAGGGTTTCAACAGCTTTTATCTAAGCCCAACTGATCCATAACATGAAAAACAAAAAAGTCCGTTTTTCATCAAAAGTCATGCTGAAAAAAATGGTGGGAACCGGTTTTAAAGTATGGTGACGTACTATCCAATGGTGCGCAGCCAATAAACCAAGTATTAACCAAATCCAAGCGGGGTAAAGGGTTTCAACAGCTTTTATCTAAGCCCAACTGATCCATAACATGAAAAACAAAAAAGTCCGTTTTTCATCAAAAGTCATGCTGAAAAAAATGGTGGGAACCGGTTTTAAAGTATGGTGACGTACTATCCAATGGTGCGCAGCCAATAAACCAAGTATTAACCAAATCCAAGCGGGGTAAAGGGTTTCAACAGCTTTTATCTAAGCCCAACTGATCCATAACATGAAAAACAAAAAAGTCCGTTTTTCATCAAAAGTCATGCTGAAAAAAATGGTGGGAACCGGTTTTAAAGTATGGTGACGTACTATCCAATGGTGCGCAGCCAATAAACCAAGTATTAACCAAATCCAAGCGGGGTAAAGGGTTTCAACAGCTTTTATCTAAGCCCAACTGATCCATAACATGAAAAACAAAAAAGTCCGTTTTTCATCAAAAGTCATGCTGAAAAAAATGGTGGGAACCGGTTTTAAAGTATGGTGACGTACTATCCAATGGTGCGCAGCCAATAAACCAAGTATTAACCAAATCCAAGCGGGGTAAAGGGTTTCAACAGCTTTTATCTAAGCCCAACTGATCCATAACATGAAAAACAAAAAAGTCCGTTTTTCATCAAAAGTCATGCTGAAAAAAATGGTGGGAACCGGTTTTAAAGTATGGTGACGTACTATCCAATGGTGCGCAGCCAATAAACCAAGTATTAACCAAATCCAAGCGGGGTAAAGGGTTTCAACAGCTTTTATCTAAGCCCAACTGATCCATAACATGAAAAACAAAAAAGTCCGTTTTTCATCAAAAGTCATGCTGAAAAAAATGGTGGGAACCGGTTTTAAAGTATGGTGACGTACTATCCAATGGTGCGCAGCCAATAAACCAAGTATTAACCAAATCCAAGCGGGGTAAAGGGTTTCAACAGCTTTTATCTAAGCCCAACTGATCCATAACATGAAAAACAAAAAAGTCCGTTTTTCATCAAAAGTCATGCTGAAAAAAATGGTGGGAACCGGTTTTAAAGTATGGTGACGTACTATCCAATGGTGCGCAGCCAATAAACCAAGTATTAACCAAATCCAAGCGGGGTAAAGGGTTTCAAC
>JARLTB010000497.1:0-61892 GCA_030141615.1 Unio pictorum
ACCATTGGATAGTACGTCACCATACTTTCAAACCGGTTCCCACCCTTTTTTTCAGCATGACTTTTGATGAAAAACGGACTTTTGGGGTTTTCATCTTATGGATCACTTGGGCTTAGATAAAAGCGGTTAAAACCCTTTTCCCCACATGGATTTTTTTAATACTTGGTTTATTCGCAGCGCACCATTGGATAGTACGTCACCATACTTTCAAACCGGTTCCCACCCTTTTTTTCAGCATGACTTTTGATGAAAAACGGACTTTTGGGGTTTTCATCTTATGGATCACTTGGGCTTAGATAAAAGCGGTTAAAACCCTTTTCCCCACTTGGATTTTTTTAATACTTGGTTTATTCGCAGCGCACCATTGGATAGTACGTCACCATACTTTCAAACCGGTTCCCACCCTTTTTTTCAGCATGACTTTTGATGAAAAACGGACTTTTGGGGTTTTCATCTTATGGATCACTTGGGCTTAGATAAAAGCGGTTAAAACCCTTTTCCCCACTTGGATTTTTTTAATACTTGGTTTATTCGCAGCGCACCATTGGATAGTACGTCACCATACTTTCAAACCGGTTCCCACCCTTTTTTTCAGCATGACTTTTGATGAAAAACGGACTTTTGGGGTTTTCATCTTATGGATCACTTGGGCTTAGATAAAAGCGGTTAAAACCCTTTTCCCCACTTGGATTTTTTTAATACTTGGTTTATTCGCAGCGCACCATTGGATAGTACGTCACCATACTTTCAAACCGGTTCCCACCCTTTTTTTCAGCATGACTTTTGATGAAAAACGGACTTTTGGGGTTTTCATCTTATGGATCACTTGGGCTTAGATAAAAGCGGTTAAAACCCTTTTCCCCACTTGGATTTTTTTAATACTTGGTTTATTCGCAGCGCACCATTGGATAGTACGTCACCATACTTTCAAACCGGTTCCCACCCTTTTTTTCAGCATGACTTTTGATGAAAAACGGACTTTTGGGGTTTTCATCTTATGGATCACTTGGGCTTAGATAAAAGCGGTTAAAACCCTTTTCCCCACTTGGATTTTTTTAATACTTGGTTTATTCGCAGCGCACCATTGGATAGTACGTCACCATACTTTCAAACCGGTTCCCACCCTTTTTTTCAGCATGACTTTTGATGAAAAACGGACTTTTGGGGTTTTCATCTTATGGATCACTTGGGCTTAGATAAAAGCGGTTAAAACCCTTTTCCCCACTTGGATTTTTTTAATACTTGGTTTATTCGCAGCGCACCATTGGATAGTACGTCACCATACTTTCAAACCGGTTCCCACCCTTTTTTTCAGCATGACTTTTGATGAAAAACGGACTTTTGGGGTTTTCATCTTATGGATCACTTGGGCTTAGATAAAAGCGGTTAAAACCCTTTTCCCCACTTGGATTTTTTTAATACTTGGTTTATTCGCAGCGCACCATTGGATAGTACGTCACCATACTTTCAAACCGGTTCCCACCCTTTTTTTCAGCATGACTTTTGATGAAAAACGGACTTTTGGGGTTTTCATCTTATGGATCACTTGGGCTTAGATAAAAGCGGTTAAAACCCTTTTCCCCACTTGGATTTTTTTAATACTTGGTTTATTCGCAGCGCACCATTGGATAGTACGTCACCATACTTTCAAACCGGTTCCCACCCTTTTTTTCAGCATGACTTTTGATGAAAAACGGACTTTTGGGGTTTTCATCTTATGGATCACTTGGGCTTAGATAAAAGCGGTTAAAACCCTTTTCCCCACTTGGATTTTTTTAATACTTGGTTTATTCGCAGCGCACCATTGGATAGTACGTCACCATACTTTCAAACCGGTTCCCACCCTTTTTTTCAGCATGACTTTTGATGAAAAACGGACTTTTGGGGTTTTCATCTTATGGATCACTTGGGCTTAGATAAAAGCGGTTAAAACCCTTTTCCCCACTTGGATTTTTTTAATACTTGGTTTATTCGCAGCGCACCATTGGATAGTACGTCACCATACTTTCAAACCGGTTCCCACCCTTTTTTTCAGCATGACTTTTGATGAAAAACGGACTTTTGGGGTTTTCATCTTATGGATCACTTGGGCTTAGATAAAAGCGGTTAAAACCCTTTTCCCCACTTGGATTTTTTTAATACTTGGTTTATTCGCAGCGCACCATTGGATAGTACGTCACCATACTTTCAAACCGGTTCCCACCCTTTTTTTCAGCATGACTTTTGATGAAAAACGGACTTTTGGGGTTTTCATCTTATGGATCACTTGGGCTTAGATAAAAGCGGTTAAAACCCTTTTCCCCACTTGGATTTTTTTAATACTTGGTTTATTCGCAGCGCACCATTGGATAGTACGTCACCATACTTTCAAACCGGTTCCCACCCTTTTTTTCAGCATGACTTTTGATGAAAAACGGACTTTTGGGGTTTTCATCTTATGGATCACTTGGGCTTAGATAAAAGCGGTTAAAACCCTTTTCCCCACTTGGATTTTTTTAATACTTGGTTTATTCGCAGCGCACCATTGGATAGTACGTCACCATACTTTCAAACCGGTTCCCACCCTTTTTTTCAGCATGACTTTTGATGAAAAACGGACTTTTGGGGTTTTCATCTTATGGATCACTTGGGCTTAGATAAAAGCGGTTAAAACCCTTTTCCCCACTTGGATTTTTTTAATACTTGGTTTATTCGCAGCGCACCATTGGATAGTACGTCACCATACTTTCAAACCGGTTCCCACCCTTTTTTTCAGCATGACTTTTGATGAAAAACGGACTTTTGGGGTTTTCATCTTATGGATCACTTGGGCTTAGATAAAAGCGGTTAAAACCCTTTTCCCCACTTGGATTTTTTTAATACTTGGTTTATTCGCAGCGCACCATTGGATAGTACGTCACCATACTTTCAAACCGGTTCCCACCCTTTTTTTCAGCATGACTTTTGATGAAAAACGGACTTTTGGGGTTTTCATCTTATGGATCACTTGGGCTTAGATAAAAGCGGTTAAAACCCTTTTCCCCACTTGGATTTTTTTAATACTTGGTTTATTCGCAGCGCACCATTGGATAGTACGTCACCATACTTTCAAACCGGTTCCCACCCTTTTTTTCAGCATGACTTTTGATGAAAAACGGACTTTTGGGGTTTTCATCTTATGGATCACTTGGGCTTAGATAAAAGCGGTTAAAACCCTTTTCCCCACTTGGATTTTTTTAATACTTGGTTTATTCGCAGCGCACCATTGGATAGTACGTCACCATACTTTCAAACCGGTTCCCACCCTTTTTTTCAGCATGACTTTTGATGAAAAACGGACTTTTGGGGTTTTCATCTTATGGATCACTTGGGCTTAGATAAAAGCGGTTAAAACCCTTTTCCCCACTTGGATTTTTTTAATACTTGGTTTATTCGCAGCGCACCATTGGATAGTACGTCACCATACTTTCAAACCGGTTCCCACCCTTTTTTTCAGCATGACTTTTGATGAAAAACGGACTTTTGGGGTTTTCATCTTATGGATCACTTGGGCTTAGATAAAAGCGGTTAAAACCCTTTTCCCCACTTGGATTTTTTTAATACTTGGTTTATTCGCAGCGCACCATTGGATAGTACGTCACCATACTTTCAAACCGGTTCCCACCCTTTTTTTCAGCATGACTTTTGATGAAAAACGGACTTTTGGGGTTTTCATCTTATGGATCACTTGGGCTTAGATAAAAGCGGTTAAAACCCTTTTCCCCACTTGGATTTTTTTAATACTTGGTTTATTCGCAGCGCACCATTGGATAGTACGTCACCATACTTTCAAACCGGTTCCCACCCTTTTTTTCAGCATGACTTTTGATGAAAAACGGACTTTTGGGGTTTTCATCTTATGGATCACTTGGGCTTAGATAAAAGCGGTTAAAACCCTTTTCCCCACTTGGATTTTTTTAATACTTGGTTTATTCGCAGCGCACCATTGGATAGTACGTCACCATACTTTCAAACCGGTTCCCACCCTTTTTTTCAGCATGACTTTTGATGAAAAACGGACTTTTGGGGTTTTCATCTTATGGATCACTTGGGCTTAGATAAAAGCGGTTAAAACCCTTTTCCCCACTTGGATTTTTTTAATACTTGGTTTATTCGCAGCGCACCATTGGATAGTACGTCACCATACTTTCAAACCGGTTCCCACCCTTTTTTTCAGCATGACTTTTGATGAAAAACGGACTTTTGGGGTTTTCATCTTATGGATCACTTGGGCTTAGATAAAAGCGGTTAAAACCCTTTTCCCCACTTGGATTTTTTTAATACTTGGTTTATTCGCAGCGCACCATTGGATAGTACGTCACCATACTTTCAAACCGGTTCCCACCCTTTTTTTCAGCATGACTTTTGATGAAAAACGGACTTTTGGGGTTTTCATCTTATGGATCACTTGGGCTTAGATAAAAGCGGTTAAAACCCTTTTCCCCACTTGGATTTTTTTAATACTTGGTTTATTCGCAGCGCACCATTGGATAGTACGTCACCATACTTTCAAACCGGTTCCCACCCTTTTTTTCAGCATGACTTTTGATGAAAAACGGACTTTTGGGGTTTTCATCTTATGGATCACTTGGGCTTAGATAAAAGCGGTTAAAACCCTTTTCCCCACTTGGATTTTTTTAATACTTGGTTTATTCGCAGCGCACCATTGGATAGTACGTCACCATACTTTCAAACCGGTTCCCACCCTTTTTTTCAGCATGACTTTTGATGAAAAACGGACTTTTGGGGTTTTCATCTTATGGATCACTTGGGCTTAGATAAAAGCGGTTAAAACCCTTTTCCCCACTTGGATTTTTTTAATACTTGGTTTATTCGCAGCGCACCATTGGATAGTACGTCACCATACTTTCAAACCGGTTCCCACCCTTTTTTTCAGCATGACTTTTGATGAAAAACGGACTTTTGGGGTTTTCATCTTATGGATCACTTGGGCTTAGATAAAAGCGGTTAAAACCCTTTTCCCCACTTGGATTTTTTTAATACTTGGTTTATTCGCAGCGCACCATTGGATAGTACGTCACCATACTTTCAAACCGGTTCCCACCCTTTTTTTCAGCATGACTTTTGATGAAAAACGGACTTTTGGGGTTTTCATCTTATGGATCACTTGGGCTTAGATAAAAGCGGTTAAAACCCTTTTCCCCACTTGGATTTTTTTAATACTTGGTTTATTCGCAGCGCACCATTGGATAGTACGTCACCATACTTTCAAACCGGTTCCCACCCTTTTTTTCAGCATGACTTTTGATGAAAAACGGACTTTTGGGGTTTTCATCTTATGGATCACTTGGGCTTAGATAAAAGCGGTTAAAACCCTTTTCCCCACTTGGATTTTTTTAATACTTGGTTTATTCGCAGCGCACCATTGGATAGTACGTCACCATACTTTCAAACCGGTTCCCACCCTTTTTTTCAGCATGACTTTTGATGAAAAACGGACTTTTGGGGTTTTCATCTTATGGATCACTTGGGCTTAGATAAAAGCGGTTAAAACCCTTTTCCCCACTTGGATTTTTTTAATACTTGGTTTATTCGCAGCGCACCATTGGATAGTACGTCACCATACTTTCAAACCGGTTCCCACCCTTTTTTTCAGCATGACTTTTGATGAAAAACGGACTTTTGGGGTTTTCATCTTATGGATCACTTGGGCTTAGATAAAAGCGGTTAAAACCCTTTTCCCCACTTGGATTTTTTTAATACTTGGTTTATTCGCAGCGCACCATTGGATAGTACGTCACCATACTTTCAAACCGGTTCCCACCCTTTTTTTCAGCATGACTTTTGATGAAAAACGGACTTTTGGGGTTTTCATCTTATGGATCACTTGGGCTTAGATAAAAGCGGTTAAAACCCTTTTCCCCACTTGGATTTTTTTAATACTTGGTTTATTCGCAGCGCACCATTGGATAGTACGTCACCATACTTTCAAACCGGTTCCCACCCTTTTTTTCAGCATGACTTTTGATGAAAAACGGACTTTTGGGGTTTTCATCTTATGGATCACTTGGGCTTAGATAAAAGCGGTTAAAACCCTTTTCCCCACTTGGATTTTTTTAATACTTGGTTTATTCGCAGCGCACCATTGGATAGTACGTCACCATACTTTCAAACCGGTTCCCACCCTTTTTTTCAGCATGACTTTTGATGAAAAACGGACTTTTGGGGTTTTCATCTTATGGATCACTTGGGCTTAGATAAAAGCGGTTAAAACCCTTTTCCCCACTTGGATTTTTTTAATACTTGGTTTATTCGCAGCGCACCATTGGATAGTACGTCACCATACTTTCAAACCGGTTCCCACCCTTTTTTTCAGCATGACTTTTGATGAAAAACGGACTTTTGGGGTTTTCATCTTATGGATCACTTGGGCTTAGATAAAAGCGGTTAAAACCCTTTTCCCCACTTGGATTTTTTTAATACTTGGTTTATTCGCAGCGCACCATTGGATAGTACGTCACCATACTTTCAAACCGGTTCCCACCCTTTTTTTCAGCATGACTTTTGATGAAAAACGGACTTTTGGGGTTTTCATCTTATGGATCACTTGGGCTTAGATAAAAGCGGTTAAAACCCTTTTCCCCACTTGGATTTTTTTAATACTTGGTTTATTCGCAGCGCACCATTGGATAGTACGTCACCATACTTTCAAACCGGTTCCCACCCTTTTTTTCAGCATGACTTTTGATGAAAAACGGACTTTTGGGGTTTTCATCTTATGGATCACTTGGGCTTAGATAAAAGCGGTTAAAACCCTTTTCCCCACTTGGATTTTTTTAATACTTGGTTTATTCGCAGCGCACCATTGGATAGTACGTCACCATACTTTCAAACCGGTTCCCACCCTTTTTTTCAGCATGACTTTTGATGAAAAACGGACTTTTGGGGTTTTCATCTTATGGATCACTTGGGCTTAGATAAAAGCGGTTAAAACCCTTTTCCCCACTTGGATTTTTTTAATACTTGGTTTATTCGCAGCGCACCATTGGATAGTACGTCACCATACTTTCAAACCGGTTCCCACCCTTTTTTTCAGCATGACTTTTGATGAAAAACGGACTTTTGGGGTTTTCATCTTATGGATCACTTGGGCTTAGATAAAAGCGGTTAAAACCCTTTTCCCCACTTGGATTTTTTTAATACTTGGTTTATTCGCAGCGCACCATTGGATAGTACGTCACCATACTTTCAAACCGGTTCCCACCCTTTTTTTCAGCATGACTTTTGATGAAAAACGGACTTTTGGGGTTTTCATCTTATGGATCACTTGGGCTTAGATAAAAGCGGTTAAAACCCTTTTCCCCACTTGGATTTTTTTAATACTTGGTTTATTCGCAGCGCACCATTGGATAGTACGTCACCATACTTTCAAACCGGTTCCCACCCTTTTTTTCAGCATGACTTTTGATGAAAAACGGACTTTTGGGGTTTTCATCTTATGGATCACTTGGGCTTAGATAAAAGCGGTTAAAACCCTTTTCCCCACTTGGATTTTTTTAATACTTGGTTTATTCGCAGCGCACCATTGGATAGTACGTCACCATACTTTCAAACCGGTTCCCACCCTTTTTTTCAGCATGACTTTTGATGAAAAACGGACTTTTGGGGTTTTCATCTTATGGATCACTTGGGCTTAGATAAAAGCGGTTAAAACCCTTTTCCCCACTTGGATTTTTTTAATACTTGGTTTATTCGCAGCGCACCATTGGATAGTACGTCACCATACTTTCAAACCGGTTCCCACCCTTTTTTTCAGCATGACTTTTGATGAAAAACGGACTTTTGGGGTTTTCATCTTATGGATCACTTGGGCTTAGATAAAAGCGGTTAAAACCCTTTTCCCCACTTGGATTTTTTTAATACTTGGTTTATTCGCAGCGCACCATTGGATAGTACGTCACCATACTTTCAAACCGGTTCCCACCCTTTTTTTCAGCATGACTTTTGATGAAAAACGGACTTTTGGGGTTTTCATCTTATGGATCACTTGGGCTTAGATAAAAGCGGTTAAAACCCTTTTCCCCACTTGGATTTTTTTAATACTTGGTTTATTCGCAGCGCACCATTGGATAGTACGTCACCATACTTTCAAACCGGTTCCCACCCTTTTTTTCAGCATGACTTTTGATGAAAAACGGACTTTTGGGGTTTTCATCTTATGGATCACTTGGGCTTAGATAAAAGCGGTTAAAACCCTTTTCCCCACTTGGATTTTTTTAATACTTGGTTTATTCGCAGCGCACCATTGGATAGTACGTCACCATACTTTCAAACCGGTTCCCACCCTTTTTTTCAGCATGACTTTTGATGAAAAACGGACTTTTGGGGTTTTCATCTTATGGATCACTTGGGCTTAGATAAAAGCGGTTAAAACCCTTTTCCCCACTTGGATTTTTTTAATACTTGGTTTATTCGCAGCGCACCATTGGATAGTACGTCACCATACTTTCAAACCGGTTCCCACCCTTTTTTTCAGCATGACTTTTGATGAAAAACGGACTTTTGGGGTTTTCATCTTATGGATCACTTGGGCTTAGATAAAAGCGGTTAAAACCCTTTTCCCCACTTGGATTTTTTTAATACTTGGTTTATTCGCAGCGCACCATTGGATAGTACGTCACCATACTTTCAAACCGGTTCCCACCCTTTTTTTCAGCATGACTTTTGATGAAAAACGGACTTTTGGGGTTTTCATCTTATGGATCACTTGGGCTTAGATAAAAGCGGTTAAAACCCTTTTCCCCACTTGGATTTTTTTAATACTTGGTTTATTCGCAGCGCACCATTGGATAGTACGTCACCATACTTTCAAACCGGTTCCCACCCTTTTTTTCAGCATGACTTTTGATGAAAAACGGACTTTTGGGGTTTTCATCTTATGGATCACTTGGGCTTAGATAAAAGCGGTTAAAACCCTTTTCCCCACTTGGATTTTTTTAATACTTGGTTTATTCGCAGCGCACCATTGGATAGTACGTCACCATACTTTCAAACCGGTTCCCACCCTTTTTTTCAGCATGACTTTTGATGAAAAACGGACTTTTGGGGTTTTCATCTTATGGATCACTTGGGCTTAGATAAAAGCGGTTAAAACCCTTTTCCCCACTTGGATTTTTTTAATACTTGGTTTATTCGCAGCGCACCATTGGATAGTACGTCACCATACTTTCAAACCGGTTCCCACCCTTTTTTTCAGCATGACTTTTGATGAAAAACGGACTTTTGGGGTTTTCATCTTATGGATCACTTGGGCTTAGATAAAAGCGGTTAAAACCCTTTTCCCCACTTGGATTTTTTTAATACTTGGTTTATTCGCAGCGCACCATTGGATAGTACGTCACCATACTTTCAAACCGGTTCCCACCCTTTTTTTCAGCATGACTTTTGATGAAAAACGGACTTTTGGGGTTTTCATCTTATGGATCACTTGGGCTTAGATAAAAGCGGTTAAAACCCTTTTCCCCACTTGGATTTTTTTAATACTTGGTTTATTCGCAGCGCACCATTGGATAGTACGTCACCATACTTTCAAACCGGTTCCCACCCTTTTTTTCAGCATGACTTTTGATGAAAAACGGACTTTTGGGGTTTTCATCTTATGGATCACTTGGGCTTAGATAAAAGCGGTTAAAACCCTTTTCCCCACTTGGATTTTTTTAATACTTGGTTTATTCGCAGCGCACCATTGGATAGTACGTCACCATACTTTCAAACCGGTTCCCACCCTTTTTTTCAGCATGACTTTTGATGAAAAACGGACTTTTGGGGTTTTCATCTTATGGATCACTTGGGCTTAGATAAAAGCGGTTAAAACCCTTTTCCCCACTTGGATTTTTTTAATACTTGGTTTATTCGCAGCGCACCATTGGATAGTACGTCACCATACTTTCAAACCGGTTCCCACCCTTTTTTTCAGCATGACTTTTGATGAAAAACGGACTTTTGGGGTTTTCATCTTATGGATCACTTGGGCTTAGATAAAAGCGGTTAAAACCCTTTTCCCCACTTGGATTTTTTTAATACTTGGTTTATTCGCAGCGCACCATTGGATAGTACGTCACCATACTTTCAAACCGGTTCCCACCCTTTTTTTCAGCATGACTTTTGATGAAAAACGGACTTTTGGGGTTTTCATCTTATGGATCACTTGGGCTTAGATAAAAGCGGTTAAAACCCTTTTCCCCACTTGGATTTTTTTAATACTTGGTTTATTCGCAGCGCACCATTGGATAGTACGTCACCATACTTTCAAACCGGTTCCCACCCTTTTTTTCAGCATGACTTTTGATGAAAAACGGACTTTTGGGGTTTTCATCTTATGGATCACTTGGGCTTAGATAAAAGCGGTTAAAACCCTTTTCCCCACTTGGATTTTTTTAATACTTGGTTTATTCGCAGCGCACCATTGGATAGTACGTCACCATACTTTCAAACCGGTTCCCACCCTTTTTTTCAGCATGACTTTTGATGAAAAACGGACTTTTGGGGTTTTCATCTTATGGATCACTTGGGCTTAGATAAAAGCGGTTAAAACCCTTTTCCCCACTTGGATTTTTTTAATACTTGGTTTATTCGCAGCGCACCATTGGATAGTACGTCACCATACTTTCAAACCGGTTCCCACCCTTTTTTTCAGCATGACTTTTGATGAAAAACGGACTTTTGGGGTTTTCATCTTATGGATCACTTGGGCTTAGATAAAAGCGGTTAAAACCCTTTTCCCCACTTGGATTTTTTTAATACTTGGTTTATTCGCAGCGCACCATTGGATAGTACGTCACCATACTTTCAAACCGGTTCCCACCCTTTTTTTCAGCATGACTTTTGATGAAAAACGGACTTTTGGGGTTTTCATCTTATGGATCACTTGGGCTTAGATAAAAGCGGTTAAAACCCTTTTCCCCACTTGGATTTTTTTAATACTTGGTTTATTCGCAGCGCACCATTGGATAGTACGTCACCATACTTTCAAACCGGTTCCCACCCTTTTTTTCAGCATGACTTTTGATGAAAAACGGACTTTTGGGGTTTTCATCTTATGGATCACTTGGGCTTAGATAAAAGCGGTTAAAACCCTTTTCCCCACTTGGATTTTTTTAATACTTGGTTTATTCGCAGCGCACCATTGGATAGTACGTCACCATACTTTCAAACCGGTTCCCACCCTTTTTTTCAGCATGACTTTTGATGAAAAACGGACTTTTGGGGTTTTCATCTTATGGATCACTTGGGCTTAGATAAAAGCGGTTAAAACCCTTTTCCCCACTTGGATTTTTTTAATACTTGGTTTATTCGCAGCGCACCATTGGATAGTACGTCACCATACTTTCAAACCGGTTCCCACCCTTTTTTTCAGCATGACTTTTGATGAAAAACGGACTTTTGGGGTTTTCATCTTATGGATCACTTGGGCTTAGATAAAAGCGGTTAAAACCCTTTTCCCCACTTGGATTTTTTTAATACTTGGTTTATTCGCAGCGCACCATTGGATAGTACGTCACCATACTTTCAAACCGGTTCCCACCCTTTTTTTCAGCATGACTTTTGATGAAAAACGGACTTTTGGGGTTTTCATCTTATGGATCACTTGGGCTTAGATAAAAGCGGTTAAAACCCTTTTCCCCACTTGGATTTTTTTAATACTTGGTTTATTCGCAGCGCACCATTGGATAGTACGTCACCATACTTTCAAACCGGTTCCCACCCTTTTTTTCAGCATGACTTTTGATGAAAAACGGACTTTTGGGGTTTTCATCTTATGGATCACTTGGGCTTAGATAAAAGCGGTTAAAACCCTTTTCCCCACTTGGATTTTTTTAATACTTGGTTTATTCGCAGCGCACCATTGGATAGTACGTCACCATACTTTCAAACCGGTTCCCACCCTTTTTTTCAGCATGACTTTTGATGAAAAACGGACTTTTGGGGTTTTCATCTTATGGATCACTTGGGCTTAGATAAAAGCGGTTAAAACCCTTTTCCCCACTTGGATTTTTTTAATACTTGGTTTATTCGCAGCGCACCATTGGATAGTACGTCACCATACTTTCAAACCGGTTCCCACCCTTTTTTTCAGCATGACTTTTGATGAAAAACGGACTTTTGGGGTTTTCATCTTATGGATCACTTGGGCTTAGATAAAAGCGGTTAAAACCCTTTTCCCCACTTGGATTTTTTTAATACTTGGTTTATTCGCAGCGCACCATTGGATAGTACGTCACCATACTTTCAAACCGGTTCCCACCCTTTTTTTCAGCATGACTTTTGATGAAAAACGGACTTTTGGGGTTTTCATCTTATGGATCACTTGGGCTTAGATAAAAGCGGTTAAAACCCTTTTCCCCACTTGGATTTTTTTAATACTTGGTTTATTCGCAGCGCACCATTGGATAGTACGTCACCATACTTTCAAACCGGTTCCCACCCTTTTTTTCAGCATGACTTTTGATGAAAAACGGACTTTTGGGGTTTTCATCTTATGGATCACTTGGGCTTAGATAAAAGCGGTTAAAACCCTTTTCCCCACTTGGATTTTTTTAATACTTGGTTTATTCGCAGCGCACCATTGGATAGTACGTCACCATACTTTCAAACCGGTTCCCACCCTTTTTTTCAGCATGACTTTTGATGAAAAACGGACTTTTGGGGTTTTCATCTTATGGATCACTTGGGCTTAGATAAAAGCGGTTAAAACCCTTTTCCCCACTTGGATTTTTTTAATACTTGGTTTATTCGCAGCGCACCATTGGATAGTACGTCACCATACTTTCAAACCGGTTCCCACCCTTTTTTTCAGCATGACTTTTGATGAAAAACGGACTTTTGGGGTTTTCATCTTATGGATCACTTGGGCTTAGATAAAAGCGGTTAAAACCCTTTTCCCCACTTGGATTTTTTTAATACTTGGTTTATTCGCAGCGCACCATTGGATAGTACGTCACCATACTTTCAAACCGGTTCCCACCCTTTTTTTCAGCATGACTTTTGATGAAAAACGGACTTTTGGGGTTTTCATCTTATGGATCACTTGGGCTTAGATAAAAGCGGTTAAAACCCTTTTCCCCACTTGGATTTTTTTAATACTTGGTTTATTCGCAGCGCACCATTGGATAGTACGTCACCATACTTTCAAACCGGTTCCCACCCTTTTTTTCAGCATGACTTTTGATGAAAAACGGACTTTTGGGGTTTTCATCTTATGGATCACTTGGGCTTAGATAAAAGCGGTTAAAACCCTTTTCCCCACTTGGATTTTTTTAATACTTGGTTTATTCGCAGCGCACCATTGGATAGTACGTCACCATACTTTCAAACCGGTTCCCACCCTTTTTTTCAGCATGACTTTTGATGAAAAACGGACTTTTGGGGTTTTCATCTTATGGATCACTTGGGCTTAGATAAAAGCGGTTAAAACCCTTTTCCCCACTTGGATTTTTTTAATACTTGGTTTATTCGCAGCGCACCATTGGATAGTACGTCACCATACTTTCAAACCGGTTCCCACCCTTTTTTTCAGCATGACTTTTGATGAAAAACGGACTTTTGGGGTTTTCATCTTATGGATCACTTGGGCTTAGATAAAAGCGGTTAAAACCCTTTTCCCCACTTGGATTTTTTTAATACTTGGTTTATTCGCAGCGCACCATTGGATAGTACGTCACCATACTTTCAAACCGGTTCCCACCCTTTTTTTCAGCATGACTTTTGATGAAAAACGGACTTTTGGGGTTTTCATCTTATGGATCACTTGGGCTTAGATAAAAGCGGTTAAAACCCTTTTCCCCACTTGGATTTTTTTAATACTTGGTTTATTCGCAGCGCACCATTGGATAGTACGTCACCATACTTTCAAACCGGTTCCCACCCTTTTTTTCAGCATGACTTTTGATGAAAAACGGACTTTTGGGGTTTTCATCTTATGGATCACTTGGGCTTAGATAAAAGCGGTTAAAACCCTTTTCCCCACTTGGATTTTTTTAATACTTGGTTTATTCGCAGCGCACCATTGGATAGTACGTCACCATACTTTCAAACCGGTTCCCACCCTTTTTTTCAGCATGACTTTTGATGAAAAACGGACTTTTGGGGTTTTCATCTTATGGATCACTTGGGCTTAGATAAAAGCGGTTAAAACCCTTTTCCCCACTTGGATTTTTTTAATACTTGGTTTATTCGCAGCGCACCATTGGATAGTACGTCACCATACTTTCAAACCGGTTCCCACCCTTTTTTTCAGCATGACTTTTGATGAAAAACGGACTTTTGGGGTTTTCATCTTATGGATCACTTGGGCTTAGATAAAAGCGGTTAAAACCCTTTTCCCCACTTGGATTTTTTTAATACTTGGTTTATTCGCAGCGCACCATTGGATTGTACGTCACCATACTTTCAAACCGGTTCCCACCCTTTTTTTCAGCATGACTTTTGATGAAAAACGGACTTTTGGGGTTTACATCTTATGGATCACTTGGGCTTAGATAAAAGCGGTTAAAACCCTTTTCCCCACTTGGATTTTTTTAATACTTGGTTTATTCGCAGCGCACCATTGGATAGTACGTCACCATACTTTCAAACCGGTTCCCACCCTTTTTTTCAGCATGACTTTTGATGAAAAACGGACTTTTGGGGTTTTCATCTTATGGATCACTTGGGCTTAGATAAAAGCGGTTAAAACCCTTTTCCCCACTTGGATTTTTTTAATACTTGGTTTATTCGCAGCGCACCATTGGATAGTACGTCACCATACTTTCAAACCGGTTCCCACCCTTTTTTTCAGCATGACTTTTGATGAAAAACGGACTTTTGGGGTTTTCATCTTATGGATCACTTGGGCTTAGATAAAAGCGGTTAAAACCCTTTTCCCCACTTGGATTTTTTTAATACTTGGTTTATTCGCAGCGCACCATTGGATAGTACGTCACCATACTTTCAAACCGGTTCCCACCCTTTTTTTCAGCATGACTTTTGATGAAAAACGGACTTTTGGGGTTTTCATCTTATGGATCACTTGGGCTTAGATAAAAGCGGTTAAAACCCTTTTCCTAACTTGGATTTTTTTAATACTTGGTTTATTCGCAGCGCACCATTGGATAGTACGTCACCATACTTTCAAACCGGTTCCCACCCTTTTTTTCAGCATGACTTTTGATGAAAAACGGACTTTTGGGTTTTCATCTTATGGATCACTTGGGCTTAGATAAAAGCGGTTAAAACCCTTTTCCCCACTTGGATTTTTTTAATACTTGGTTTATTCGCAGCGCACCATTGGATAGTACGTCACCATACTTTCAAACCGGTTCCCACCCTTTTTTTCAGCATGACTTTTGATGAAAAACGGACTTTTGGGGTTTTCATCTTATGGATCACTTGGGCTTAGATAAAAGCGGTTAAAACCCTTTTCCCCACTTGGATTTTTTTAATACTTGGTTTATTCGCAGCGCACCATTGGATAGTACGTCACCATACTTTCAAACCGGTTCCCACCCTTTTTTTCAGCATGACTTTTGATGAAAAACGGACTTTTGGGGTTTTCATCTTATGGATCACTTGGGCTTAGATAAAAGCGGTTAAAACCCTTTTCCCCACTTGGATTTTTTTAATACTTGGTTTATTCGCAGCGCACCATTGGATAGTACGTCACCATACTTTCAAACCGGTTCCCACCCTTTTTTTCAGCATGACTTTTGATGAAAAACGGACTTTTGGGGTTTTCATCTTATGGATCACTTGGGCTTAGATAAAAGCGGTTAAAACCCTTTTCCCCACTTGGATTTTTTTAATACTTGGTTTATTCGCAGCGCACCATTGGATAGTACGTCACCATACTTTCAAACCGGTTCCCACCCTTTTTTTCAGCATGACTTTTGATGAAAAACGGACTTTTGGGGTTTTCATCTTATGGATCACTTGGGTTTAGATAAAAGCGGTTAAAACCCTTTTCCCCACTTGGATTTTTTTAATACTTGGTTTATTCGCAGCGCACCATTGGATAGTACGTCACCATACTTTCAAACCGGTTCCCACCCTTTTTTTCAGCATGACTTTTGATGAAAAACGGACTTTTGGGGTTTTCATCTTATGGATCACTTGGGCTTAGATAAAAGCGGTTAAAACCCTTTTCCCCACTTGGATTTTTTTAATACTTGGTTTATTCGCAGCGCACCATTGAATAGTACGTCACCATACTTTCAAACCGGTTCCCACCCTTTTTTTCAGCATGACTTTTGATGAAAAACGGACTTTTGGGGTTTTCATCTTATGGATCACTTGGGCTTAGATAAAAGCGGTTAAAACCCTTTTCCCCACTTGGATTTTTTTAATACTTGGTTTATTCGCAGCGCACCATTGGATAGTACGTCACCATACTTTCAAACCGGTTCCCACCCTTTTTTTCAGCATGACTTTTGATGAAAAACGGACTTTTGGGGTTTTCATCTTATGGATCACTTGGGCTTAGATAAAAGCGGTTAAAACCCTTTTCCCCACTTGGATTTTTTTAATACTTGGTTTATTCGCAGCGCACCATTGGATAGTACGTCACCATACTTTAAAACCGGTTCCCACCCTTTTTTTCAGCATGACTTTTGATGAAAAACGGACTTTTGGGGTTTTCATCTTATGGATCACTTGGGTTTAGATAAAAGCGGTTAAAACCCTTTTCCCCACTTGGATTTTTTTAATACTTGGTTTATTCGCAGCGCACCATTGGATAGTACGTCACCATACTTTCAAACCGGTTCCCACCCTTTTTTTCAGCATGACTTTTGATGAAAAACGGACTTTTGGGGTTTTCATCTTATGGATCACTTGGGCTTAGATAAAAGCGGTTAAAACCCTTTTCCCCACTTGGATTTTTTTAATACTTGGTTTATTCGCAGCGCACCATTGGATAGTACGTCACCATACTTTCAAACCGGTTCCCACCCTTTTTTTCAGCATGACTTTTGATGAAAAACGGACTTTTGGGGTTTTCATCTTATGGATCACTTGGGCTTAGATAAAAGCGGTTAAAACCCTTTTCCCCACTTGGATTTTTTTAATACTTGGTTTATTCGCAGCGCACCATTGGATAGTACGTCACCATACTTTCAAACCGGTTCCCACCCTTTTTTTCAGCATGACTTTTGATGAAAAACGGACTTTTGGGGTTTTCATCTTATGGATCACTTGGGCTTAGATAAAAGCGGTTAAAACCCTTTTCCCCACTTGGATTTTTTTAATACTTGGTTTATTCGCAGCGCACCATTGGATAGTACGTCACCATACTTTCAAACCGGTTCCCACCCTTTTTTTCAGCATGACTTTTGATGAAAAACGGACTTTTGGGGTTTTCATCTTATGGATCACTTGGGCTTAGATAAAAGCGGTTAAAACCCTTTTCCCAACTTGGATTTTTTTAATACTTGGTTTATTCGCAGCGCACCATTGGATAGTACGTCACCATACTTTCAAACCGGTTCCCACCCTTTTTTTCAGCATGACTTTTGATGAAAAACGGACTTTTGGGGTTTTCATCTTATGGATCACTTGGGCTTAGATAAAAGCGGTTAAAACCCTTTTCCCCACTTGGATTTTTTTAATACTTGGTTTATTCGCAGCGCACCATTGGATAGTACGTCACCATACTTTCAAACCGGTTCCCACCCTTTTTTTCAGCATGACTTTTGATGAAAAACGGACTTTTGGGGTTTTCATCTTATGGATCACTTGGGCTTAGATAAAAGCGGTTAAAACCCTTTTCCCCACTTGGATTTTTTTAATACTTGGTTTATTCGCAGCGCACCATTGGATAGTACGTCACCATACTTTCAAACCGGTTCCCACCCTTTTTTTCAGCATGACTTTTGATGAAAAACGGACTTTTGGGGTTTTCATCTTATGGATCACTTGGGCTTAGATAAAAGCGGTTAAAACCCTTTTCCCCACTTGGATTTTTTTAATACTTGGTTTATTCGCAGCGCACCATTGGATAGTACGTCACCATACTTTCAAACCGGTTCCCACCCTTTTTTTCAGCATGACTTTTGATGAAAAACGGACTTTTGGGGTTTTCATCTTATGGATCACTTGGGCTTAGATAAAAGCGGTTAAAACCCTTTTCCCCACTTGGATTTTTTTAATACTTGGTTTATTCGCAGCGCACCATTGGATAGTACGTCACCATACTTTCAAACCGGTTCCCACCCTTTTTTTCAGCATGACTTTTGATGAAAAACGGACTTTTGGGGTTTTCATCTTATGGATCACTTGGGCTTAGATAAAAGCGGTTAAAACCCTTTTCCCCACTTGGATTTTTTTAATACTTGGTTTATTCGCAGCGCACCATTGGATAGTACGTCACCATACTTTCAAACCGGTTCCCACCCTTTTTTTCAGCATGACTTTTGATGAAAAACGGACTTTTGGGGTTTTCATCTTATGGATCACTTGGGCTTAGATAAAAGCGGTTAAAACCCTTTTCCCCACTTGGATTTTTTTAATACTTGGTTTATTCGCAGCGCACCATTGGATAGTACGTCACCATACTTTCAAACCGGTTCCCACCCTTTTTTTCAGCATGACTTTTGATGAAAAACGGACTTTTGGGGTTTTCATCTTATGGATCACTTGGGCTTAGATAAAAGCGGTTAAAACCCTTTTCCCCACTTGGATTTTTTTAATACTTGGTTTATTCGCAGCGCACCATTGGATAGTACGTCACCATACTTTCAAACCGGTTCCCACCCTTTTTTTCAGCATGACTTTTGATGAAAAACGGACTTTTGGGGTTTTCATCTTATGGATCACTTGGGCTTAGATAAAAGCGGTTAAAACCCTTTTCCCCACTTGGATTTTTTTAATACTTGGTTTATTCGCAGCGCACCATTGGATAGTACGTCACCATACTTTCAAACCGGTTCCCACCCTTTTTTTCAGCATGACTTTTGATGAAAAACGGACTTTTGGGGTTTTCATCTTATGGATCACTTGGGCTTAGATAAAAGCGGTTAAAACCCTTTTCCCCACTTGGATTTTTTTAATACTTGGTTTATTCGCAGCGCACCATTGGATAGTACGTCACCATACTTTCAAACCGGTTCCCACCCTTTTTTTCAGCATGACTTTTGATGAAAAACGGACTTTTGGGGTTTTCATCTTATGGATCACTTGGGCTTAGATAAAAGCGGTTAAAACCCTTTTCTCCACTTGGATTTTTTTAATACTTGGTTTATTCGCAGCGCACCATTGGATAGTACGTCACCATACTTTCAAACCGGTTCCCACCCTTTTTTTCAGCATGACTTTTGATGAAAAACGGACTTTTGGGGTTTTCATCTTATGGATCACTAGTAGTTAATGGGGATACTATAGCGACAATGGAAAATCCAGTCAAAAACAGCTTGGGACACTATGGCGACAAGATTTATAGCGACAAGGGAAAATCCAGTCAAAAACAGCTTGGGACACTATAGCGACAAAACAGCTTGGGGTACTATAGCGACAAGGGAAATTTAACATAGTGGGACTGTATAGCGACAAGGGAATTTAACATAGTGGGACTGTATAGCGACAAGGGAATTTAACATAGTGGGACTGTATAGCGACAAGGGAATTTAACATAGTGGGACTGTATAGCGACAAGGGAATTTAACATAGTGGGACTGTATAGCGTCAAGGGAAATGGAACATAGTGAGCCTATATAGCGTCAAGGGAAATATAACATGGGAAATAAAACAAGGGAAAAAAAGGGTGGCAATGAAAGCTACTATCTTTTCGAGACTTATGAGTGGCCCTGAAAAGGGCCTTTGGATACTTCTTCTTTTATTTTCTGCCTTTGTTCCACCACCTTTTGATTTTACCAATAATTCCCTTCTTCTTCTTTTCTTCCTCGGGAATCCAGTCAGGATGTCCCATAGCTCTAAACTTCTCTTGTATCTTGATCCAATTGTTATTTAATCTTTCAAAGTCCTCTTTCTTTTTTTGGTTTTCATTGTCCTTTCTTTCCTTTCTCTCCTTACTCCAGTTATCTTTTATCTTCTTCACTTCTTCTAATAGTTCCTTTCTCATCAGTTCTTCAGCTTTCTTGAGCGGGTCCAAACCCTTTTGGACATGGGGGTACTCTGTCAAGATATTATTCAAAAAACACTTGACGTTTTCGACAATATCTATTACTTGCTTCAATGTCCCCACTCTAACATAGGGTGGATTAATGCAGCCTCGTAACTTTTTAGCTTCTTCTTCTAGCATTCCTCCTAAGAGCTCCCTGGCTATTTTCAGTCTTTTTGCAAAGTCCAAACTCTTCGCAATCTTCCATTTATGATGTAGTTTTTCCACTTCATATTCCCCGTCTAATATCCAGAAATAGCTGTGTCTTAAATTGTTGAATAAACTTGATGCTTTTGCCATCTTCTATGGTTATTCCGTGGAATGGTTCTAATGTCAGTCACTTTGAGTATATATATCTTAAGCACGGACGTGAAAGTAAACACCCCCTACATTCACTTGTCATATTAGATACTATTCACAAATCCTATTATATACTATCCAAAATCACACCCTATACTAACCACACACACACGGGGAAGCAGCCAAAACAAACCATACTATATACTATCCAAAATCACACCCTATACTATCCACACACACGGGGAAGCAGCCAAAACAAACCCTATTATATACTATCCAAAATCACACCCTATACTATCCACACACACGGGGAAGCAGCCAAAACAAACCCTATTATATACTATCCAAAATCACACTCTATACTAACTACACACACGGGGAAGCAGCCAAAACAAACCCTATTATATACTATCCAAAATCACACCCTATACTAACCACACACACGGGGAAGCAGCCAAAACAAACCCTACTATATACTATCCAAAATCACACCCTATACTATCCACACACACGGGGAAGCAGCCAAAACAAACCCTACTATATACTATCCAAAATCACACCCTATACCAACCACACACACGGGGAAGCAGACAAAACAAACCCTATTATATACTATCCAAAATTACACCATATACCATCTAAATAGAGTCAGTGTTTATAATCACACTACTCCTCTCTCACACCCATTGGCAATTGACATAGTATTTCTTTTCTTGTTATTTGTGTAGCCCTGAGAAGGGCTGTTTTTAAAACTTCAAATTGCACCTGGTTAATGCTGGCATCTCCCAGGTCTAGCCCCACACACACATCTCCTGCTCCAATCATTCTCCCAATTCACTCTTGTGATTGGGAGTGCAGAGGGAGAATGAGTGGCTTCACTATCCCAATCTTCTGTTTGAGGGATAGTGAAAGTCTCTTCATTTCTTCCTCTATTCCGCAACCGTGGATGCGGCTGAAGTTGTTGCGGTCGAGGCTGTGATTGTTGCGGTGGGGGCTGCTCCTGTAGTGGACGAACTGATTCTGGTGGTGAAGGTGTCCTAACCACGGGCTTGACTTTACTAGTCTGTCTCATCATGCGGTGAGACAAGATAGGGCTTTTCTTCTCCTCTTCTTCTTTCTTTTTTCTTTCCTCCTCTTCTTTTTCAATCCTAGTCTGTTCTTCTTCTGCCTCCATTGCCAGTTCGTCCAGGAGACGCCTAGCATTCTCCAAATGCATTTGAAGTTCTCTTAATTTCTGTACTCTGTTCATCTTCTTTGATGCGCCAACGATGGGTAGCCAGACTGACTGACTGACATTATGCGTTTAAAGTGATTCGTCCCGAGGGCTCTTATCACTGTTTTATCCGTCAAAAGACGGTTATTTACTTTATCCTGAGGGTGGGAATGGAGCCGCCACCCTGCAGGCATTTATGTGTTCATGGAACACTATTTACTTGGGCCGTCACATCGGAGTAGCTATTGAGCTACTACTGTGTGATTGTAGGGCCACATATATGAGTGGGAATAGTTCCAGCACACACTCATATTAATTCATTCTGTTTCTGTTGGTTTTTTTAGGACGTGCTAAGCACGTGTAGTTGCTGCGGCAGGTTTTGCGGGCGAGGCGAAGTGCCTGGCAAGGGCTGCTTCTTTGGACGTACCCTATCCCTATTTATATACTCTGTGCTGCTTTTGAGTGTACAACGTTTATGTAACAGTGTTTTATAATGTTGTGTGCTCGATGTGTATTTTTGTGTAGTTGTTTTCCTAATTTTGTTATGTGCAACCTTGTGTTGCCGGGCCTGATGGTCTGGGCTTTGACCACCTTATATGTTCTATTTGGGGTTCTAATTATGCCATATTTCTTAGGTTATTTAGTTAGTTTTGCAGCCTTGTGCTGCTGGCCCTGATAGTCTTGGGTTTTTGACTACCTTATATGTTCTAATTTTACGGGATCTAAATTACGTTCTTCCTTTTTCTATTTGATGTGCGACCTTGTGTCGCCGGACCTGATAGTCTTTGGAGTTTTAGACTACCTTATATGTTCTTGATTTGGGGTCTCTATCATATTTCTCTACCTGGTTAAGTTGCTCCGTTCTCGGTGCAACTGTTGGTTCTAATTAAGCTTTTCGGTGTGGTTGATACTTATGTTTTTAACACTGTACATTTGGTTGTACTCCTAATGAGAAGGTATCTAGGGATAGTGTCTAAAGAGGAAAGAAGAGAGAGTAGAGTGTTAACCTACATCCTTACTGCCTATGGTGTTTGTTTTTGGTGTCATCTTGTTATTTCTTGTGGTGTTATTTATTGGGTAAATTGATTTTGTTTTTATGTCTTGTTTGTGTTATTGCTCCTTATTTCCCTTTTTGTTTTTATTGGGACCCTATTTTCATATTTGTTTTGGCCCCTTGATTTAGTTCAGGTGTGTGGTTCGATTACTAGGTAGTAGCAATGGGTCCCTGCGGGAAATGTCCCGGGCCGGTTAAGCGACACGTCAAGGATTGTCCATTTCTACACCCAGTCCCCTCCCCACGACCGGTCCGTGAGGCGCGGCGGCCAGGCAACAACAAGGGACCTCTGCCGGAAGTATCCGGGGCCGTTAAGCGACACGTCAAAGGTATTCCTTGTTGAGCCCAGTTTCCACACCCCGGTCCTGGCCGTTTCTTGTTTTCCTGTCCTAGAGGGGTTTATTAATGTTTTATATGTAAGCATGACTTGTTTGTGTTTTAGCTCTTTATTTCCCTTTTTGTTTTATTGGGACCCTATTTTCATATTTGTTTTGGCCCCTTGGTTTAGTTCAGGTGTGTGGCTCGGTTTTTAGGTAGTAGCAATGGGTCCCTGCGGGAAATGTCCCGGGCCGGTTAAGCGACACGTCAAGGATTGACCATTTCTACACCCAGTCCCCTCCCCCCGACCGGTCCGTGAGGCGCGGCGGCCAGGCAACAACAAGGGACCTCTGCCGGAAGTATCCGGGGCCGTTAAGCGACACGTCAAAGGTATTCCTTGTTGAGCCCAGTTTCCCCACCCCGGTCCTGGCCGTTTCTTGTTTTCCTGTCCTAAAGGGGCTTAGTAATGGTTTATATGTAAGCATTAGGGTCCTGTTATGTTGTTTGTTGGGTTTGAGATTTTAATGGATAATTTATATATTTCCTATTTTTCCTATGTTTTGTAGCAATTCCAACATATTCTTGTGTGTCATTAAAATGTTGGGATTGGTATTTTGTATAATTTCTGGGTATGTATATGGGGCTTTTATATTCTGCTGTTGTGATCTAAATTTGTCCCTTTCTTGTTTGGTTTTACTGCAATTGTTGAAGATATGATGTAGATCTTCCGGGGTATTACAATGGTAGCAGTTTATATTATGAGGAAAGGGTCCTATATATTTTCCCATGCTGTTGGCCAGCTTGGTTTTTCCTAAAGTTATCCTATTGATGATTGTCTGCTCTTTAGGTGAGCCCTTGGGCGGTTTTTTGTGCCTGTTGACTTCCTTAACAGTAGTGTACAACACTCTCCCTTTTGTACTATTGTCCCAATCATGTTGCCATTTTATATCTATTTGGGTGTTTATTATACTGTAGAGTTCGGTTGTGCTATAGTGCAGCGGCTCGAAATTCGGTTCGTGTAGTTTTTCCTTAGCCAGTTTGTCGGCCATTTCGTTACCCTTAATTTCAATGTGGGATGGTATCCACATGAACTCTACAATAGTATTTCCGGTATTTAGTAGTTTTAGTTTGGCGTTTATTTGATTGAGAAAATCTTCCCTGCATTTAGTGGTATTTGTTTGAATTGAAGATAGGACGCTAAGCGAGTCACTAATAATTACTGTCTTATTAGGTTTGAATTCTTCAATCCATTGTAATGATTTGAGGATGGACCAGAATTCAGCTGTGTAAATAGAGCAGTAGTCTGGGAGACGTCTGCCTATTTGTATGTTGAGCTCTGGTATGACCATTGCAGCAGCTGTTCTGTATGGGTTAGTAATTTTAGATCCATCCGTATATATTTTGGTATATTGTTGGTATTGAGTATTTATAATGTTTAAGGCTTCTATTTTGAGAGTTTGTTCTTGATTTTGTTTGCTGCCTTTTTCTGTGAGGGAGGTGTTGACTTTAGATTGTACGTTGTTCCAAGGTTCGTGTTCGTACACTACGTTATTGTTTAGAGGAGTTAGTTCTACTGGTATTATTGTCTTTAAGAGATGATATTGTTTTCCCATAGGTAGTTTTTGTTTCAAAGTTTTCCTGATTGGGATGTTGGTTTTATTTATAGCCAGGAGGGTGGGGTGTGTGGCGGGGTGGGTGGACAGCCGTGCTACATATTTTAAAAGGAGCTCTTGCCGTCTCAAGTAAAGGGGCAACTCTCCTGTTAAGACATGCAGCTCGGCTGTCGATGTTGTAGCCAGACTGACGAGTGCTTCTTTATATATAATTCAAGCGCGGACGTGATGGAAAACACCCCCTAGATCCAAAAATCTTACAGTATCCCTATCATTACCAAAAAAACAAAACACGCGGACGTGATGGAAAACACCCCTAGATCCAAAAAACTTACATTATTCCTATCATCATCAAAACAAGCTGACTTTTAAAATAAAACACTCACTCACTTTTATACTTGACTCATATTAATTATACATTGAACAAGTTATTTTGAAAAAATATGTTGTGCTTATAGACACACTTCAAAACAAAAGTAAAAAGAGACAGTGATTATAGACTCACTTCTAATTTTTTCTAACTTCCTCACATACCATAAGCAAATTGAATGATTAATTCTTTTCGAGAATATTGGGTAGCCCTGAAAAGGGCTGTTTTTTTGTGTGTGTGTGTACGAGGAAGGATGACAATCTTTTATCGTCTAAGATTGCGTCCTCGTTTGGCTACACGATAGGGTCTGCTTCTTCGGAAAGAGAAAGAGAACTCTTTCGTATCCACACGACAGTCGACAAAACTTCTGTCTGGGTCCTGCTGATGTTGTTGCTGCTGCTGCTGCTGCTGCTGATGTTCTCTCTGCTCTCTCTGCTGCTTTTGAAGTCGATACTTCTCAGTCCATTCATCTTTCTCTTTTTGAATTTCCTCTCTGAAGAGTTCTTCTATGAGGTCTTCCGTTACTTGTAGCATTCTCACATTCTCTATCTCTTCAGGCTTTGGCATCAGATTGTGTCTGATACGATGCAGAGTGACATAAGCTTCGTTCAGCTTAGCTAGTCTTGAGCACATCTTCGTAGGAGGATGAGTCAAACAATGGATGGCCAGACTGGAGACTACCCCTGCATTATATGGTTCAAGCGCGGACGTGATGGAAAACACCCCTCGACGGTTTAGGGTTTTGAAACGTTTAGATAGTTTGATGTGAGGGATAGAAAGAAAAGTCAAAGAACATTTATATGAATACAAATGTAAAATAAACGACAGACACATTGGTTTTCAAAACACAACATTTTTATTCAAATAACAAACATTATTTCAAAGAACAAACATTATTTCAAAGAACAAACATTATTTCAAAGAACAAACATTTTTTCAAAGAACAAACATGTTTTTCTTCCATAACACTAATACATTATCTTTGACATGGTTGACAACGTTGTGAATTAAATTGAGATTTCCACTGTTGGAAGTCATTGGGCGATTGATGTACACTACGTTTCCTAGCTAAAGACAACAGATAGCCATAATGGTCACAAAACCATCGATCTACTTTGTCGTCGTTTCGAGACGAATGACGATCAAAATAAGTCACTAAATGTTCTAAAGAATATCCAAGACTGCGATGATGCAGATAATAGATACAATATTGTCCACACACCATAGAATCAGTGCCTTGTAATTTCACATTATTGAATCGTGTCGTCTGGGCATTTCTTCTCATAAAGTCAATGATATCCTCTTCGAAAGGAGGCAATCCATACGAATCAAAATACTCCGCACAACCCTCTTGAGGAAAGTAGACAGCTACCCAGTGAGTTCCTGGAAGATGACTGTCATCTGTGTTGATGACATAAGCTTGATTCTCTTGAGGTTTGCGATGAGGTAGTTCATCTTTAGCACACACCACAGGATTCCAAGAAGCAGTGTACGAACTACGGTTCAAAAGATAATAAAGTTCCCAGGTATCCATTTTTTTTCCCTTTCTTCACAGGTGATGATAAGTTATCAATTCAATCCAGACTTTTTGTTTGAAACGGTCTGACAAGTAACTGACGGTTTGTTTCGTCTCTTTACTCTCGGCCAAGAGAGCTTCGATGCGATCGATTTCTCGAGCAAACAATGGAGGAGAGGAATGATCACGTAAGCCTTTATACCACTGAAGTAACACGGCTTCTTCGGAGATGAGACTCCAAGCTTCGTTCAGATAATTGTCCAATTTTTCTTCTTGACTCATCATCATACATTTATCGTGTTGAATTTGACTGGGATGATCGATTTGACATCCATAACAATCTATTTTAATCAGGTCCCTCATTGTATCTTCCAAGTGTTGTGCAAAACAAGCCACTAATTGTTGTTCCTGTTCTGGCCATCTGGATTGTATGATCACTACCTCTTCTTTTTGGTCTTGGGGTTCTGCTTTTTCTGTAACCTCCCATTTCATGGATTCTTCACTATTCAAAGAAGGACAAGGGTCTTCCATATTGTCTAATAGTCTAGAATGACTTCTCTCAAACTGTTGATTTCTATGGTATTATCGAATTCAGCATACAGAATGATATTCACCGTTTCGGGAAGAGGTGCTGCAAACTGAAGTTCCACACGCAGTTGCCCAGATTTTATAGGGTGAAAATGTCCCTCGTCGCTGCCTTGGTCTGGAGTGAAATCAAAAGCCCACAACGTGTAACCTCTTGCATAGTCGTCGTAGGAAATACCGTGACTGGTGTTGGTTCCTAACTGTCCTGTGGCTTCGTACAGCGACAAGTACGACCTCAAGTAATTTTTCTGTTCGCCAAAGTCGGGTTCGAAGGGTCTGGTACACAAAGTTTTGCCATCGCGACTGACTTCAATTTTGGATACTCTGCTGTGTTTAAACTGGAAAGGATTTTCATCGTGGGCTCCGTTGAGGGCTGCATTGCTGACGATACCGATGAATAAACGTTTGGGTAACTGTCCTTGGAACAGATGATCTTCGATCTTAGATCGGAGTCCAGCGGCAATGGTGAACGTTTTGACTTCCACGCGTCGTATCGGATACTTGGCTGTCGTTCTGCTCAAAGTGTGACTGATATCATTTCCCACTTTAGGTAACACTTCCACGCGACGTACGTATAACCTGGCTTCTTGGATAATGGTTTTGTATTCGTTGGCATGAGCCATCAAATGGAAAGCAGTACTACTTCGATTCAGTCTCAAGCGAATATCTACTCCGTTCAGCAAATACTTCTCTTGAAACCACATGTCCAAATGCAAACGATCGAACAGTTCTAAACTACGTCCTTGCAAAATTTTCTTTCGACGCTCGTTAAAACCTTCATTGTGAGGATCGGCAGGAGCGCTGCCATCAGCAGCTGCTGGTACGGGCAAGGCTGTGTCGTTAAACTTATCTGCGGTGTCAGGTTTCCATACCACGCAAGCATCTAGATGAGTGTTCTTGGCTTCTTTTCCGTACGTCAAGAGATTTTCGAGGTACGCTCGGTAAGGGTAAGTATCCATGCTACTGCTGATCAGTTTGTTATTCATGTACAAATCCACATCGCTGAACAAGGAATGCATGAAATTGTTGACAGGAGCTACTCTATCATTGGCTCCTGGATTGGTGTTGTCTGTTTTGGCTACTTTCACTTTCAAATACAAGTAACTGTTGTTGAGATCGATGTAATCTTCGGGTTGTCCTTTGATTTCAAACTCGATGGGAGCTGAATCCGTCAAAGAGGAGACGGGATGAAATTCGACCCATTGGGCTTCTTGCATGGTCATCATCGTGGGTGGCATGGCAAAGAGATCCAGTTCCGACTTGGAACAGGCACAAGATTCTTGGTGCATCATTTTTACTTTAGGTTTTTTTTCTTCACTTTTAATAATCAAAAATGTCTAAGTCTCGAGCGGTTCTTTTTTTCTTTGTCTTTCGAACTTTTGAGGTACGGAGACTTTTGAAAGGGTGTCTTCGTCGACGCTTTCTACCTTGTCCTTGCTGTGTCGTCAGGGAAGTAGGAATGTCAGACGTGGTACCGTTCAGAGCATTTATAGGACTTTCTCGTCGACCCAAAAGCTCTTTACCCGTTTGAAGCAAGGTATTTTTGCCTGCTCTCAAAAAAGCTTCTTTGGGGTTTTGTTTGTCAATGAGAACATTGTAAAGAAAATCTTTGCCGTGAGTCAATGCGGCATCTTTTAAGGTGTGCAATCCTCGTGTCACCATTGGTTTTAAAACAGGGACTACGGAACGAAAGGCTGATTTAAACATATCTCCTAAACCATGTCCTCGTTGTCGAGTGACTCCTTGGTACACAGGATACATCACTTTTTCAGTTGTTGGAGAATCGTTTTTGAAAATGGAGTTTCACTGTGACTTTCCCTTTGGTAAATGGAATATTTTGACCTAGTTCTCCTTTTATAGTAATGTTGACACTGTCGAAATACGACTTACTGACGGGTAAATAATGAGGATGTACAAATTCACGGTGAACGTGATAGGTATTTCCACCTTCTTCTTCAGCGGTAGTGGTATCCACTTTGAAAGGAATGACACGCAGTAACGGTACAGAGGTGTGTCCTACCACATTGTACTCCACCACATCGGAGTACACAAACATCAAATTGATTCCTTGGTTCATTTCTACAGGGAATCGAAAATATTTGGTAAAATCCAAGTTACTGGATATGCCTGGTATTTCTTTTTTGTTCGGGAGCATCTTGAGGTCTCCACCTAAAATATTAAACAATTCAGGACAAAAGGTAATGGTTATTATTTTCTTCTCTGAAAATTTGATCATGAGGCGACGAGCCACTTTAATGTACTCAAAGGTAACACTTTCTTTGATTTTGTCCAGGGGTTTACCAAACAAAGTATTGAACCTGGTTGCAATCGTAGTCACTAAATGTTGACCACTAAAATAGTAGCCTGCAGGAATGGTCAACACATGAGTGGACAGTTGTTTAGTTAAGGGTCCATCTGATTTCTTGATGTCAATGCCAGTGATGCCTCGTTCATCTAAGGCTTGTTGCAATGGCTTGTCATACACTTCAACTGTGAAAAAGTTTTGATTTTCGACGATGTTTTTGATTTGTGTCGGGTGTATTATTTCCACTAAAGCTGCTTCCCAATGATCATCTTGATCCAAATGCATGGCTTGAGGTAATTTAGACGTGTAACAACACAATGTGTTGTTAGGAAACACCTCCATGGAACTGTCACTAGGTAACGTTAAGTAAAATTGGTTAATAGTGTTGTTCATATTTCCAATGTTCTTCTGTCCGAGGAGTCACTCGAGGTTAAAGGAGTGTCTAAAAGAGGATTGTGATTGGAAGGGTGACTGTCAGGAGAAGGACTAACGTTGGCCGCAAGACTCCCAATATTGTTACTGTTGTTCCCGTTGTAAGAGTATTTCAGGGAAGGATTGGGAAGAAGATACCCAATGCAACTGCTGAGTAAAATGGTCCACAATTGTTTGTCTCCTTGTTGCAAACTCAAATTAGCAATGGCTGCACCAATGACACAATATACCACAAAGATTTGACAGAAAAAAACGATTTGCGTTTTAGGGACACGTTCTCCACACCACACCCACAAGGGTTGCTTTTGTAAATCTTGCAGAGATGACGTGGGTGAAGGAGTAGTCACTGTGGTCGCTGAAGCTGTATTAAAGGGCATGATGGTCACTTCTTTTTATAGTCAATGACTTGCGAAGCGTCAATCCAAGAATCAAAACTAGGAGGATATCCTTTCCAACGTACTTTGACTTCTTTGACACGACGTTTTCCTACTTTGCGGGTTCTTCGTTCGAGAATGCTTTCAATGTCGTACACGTCGTCTTCTTTTTTGGTAACACGTTGTAACTCAGGCAAGTAAAACGTTCCTTTTAATACTTCTCCGTTCATGTCTTCCAATTTATAGACGGTAGGATGACGATCGCGCACTCGTCCAGTCACACGAAACAATTCGGTGGTCCAGTTGGGTAAGTAACCTTTGTCGAAAGTGCGTTTGGTTTTGCCAATGCGTACCCAATCTCCTAGGGTTAACACTTCTCTACCTTTCTTGGGGACAGCCTTCGTCCGGGACGTACCAAACAGACGCTCAAAAACAGTGACTTCGTTGTCAGGTGTCACCTCTTGTGGGGCACGTCCAATGCTTCTATGGTAAGATTGATTGTAGGCTTGGACTAAGTGTGGTAAGACGTCGATGTACTTGAGAGTGTGTTGATGCGTAAAATATTTCCACATGCGTTCTTTCAAGGTACGTTGAAAACGTTCCACGATACTGGCTTTGGTTTCAGGATTTTCGGTGGTGAAAAAATGAATGTCACGTTTTTTTAATTCTCGTTGGAAAGCTTGGTTCAGAAATTCGGTGCCTTTGTCGGTTTGCCATCGAAGAGGGTGACGACCACTTTGTTTCAACACCAGTTGCAAAGCTCGTACTAACTCTCCGCTCGATTTGGATGTCAATGGTACGACCCAGGCAAATTTAGAAAAGACGTCGATGACACAAAACAAATATTTGTAGCCACGATTGTAGGTGGCTAAATGAGAGACATCGGCTAAATCGGCTTGCCATTGATGATCGATGCCTTCCACTTGAGTGCGACTTCTGTGAAATTTTCGTCGAATGGGTTTGTGTAAAGTGTACGTCGCTTGTTCTTGTAACCATCGTTGTACTGCTGGTAAACGGAGCTTTTTCAGGCGAGTTTTGGCAGCACGATACAATTTCTGAATACCTCCGTAACCTGCAGGGTGAGCTGGATCGTAGTAAATGCTGGCTAATACCTTCTCCATGGTTTTTGTTAATAAGGTACCCACTCTTCGAGGATATTGCTTTGGGTGGGACGAAATGCGGGTTGTTTGGAAACGGTTTTACGTGTCCGATGTGCCACAGGAGTTGACGTCGAGGGTAATGGTGGTGGCGGAGGTAATGGGATAGCTTCTTTGGTCTTCTTTTCTTTTCTCACTTCTGGTTTCCTTTCTTTCTTTTTCACATCTGTCGAAGAAGGAGTAGCCATCATCTTTTTAACCCAAGTTTTGAGTTCTTCTCGTGGGGGAGTGGGAGAAGGAGTTAACAAGGAAGCGGCAATCTTACTCGGAATGGGAGTGGTAGTAGGTGTTTGAAAGAGATCATGGGGTTCTTCTTCCTTGGGTAATGGTGGGGTAACGTCTGTTTTAACCACTGTAGAGGGTGAGGGTGACGGGTTATTCATTAGAGCCTTAAAATCGGACAAAGTGGGTTGAGCTGTTTGTTCCACAGCTTTCTGATGAAAGAGTTGTAGCCGTTTCAAGAGTTGACCGTACTTTTGTGATTTTTCGGTTTCGGATAAATCGTGGCGATGGATCAAGGATTGCAATTCGTGTTGTAATTGCGACATCTCAGCCAAATTGGGATTGGGTGGTAAATGGGGGGATCGTTGTTCTTGCCAATGATGGTATTCCATCCATCGTTTGTAAGGAACCAAAGTTAGTTTTCGTCCTTCCATGAGCTTTCAAAGGTTATGTCTGAGATTGTGGTGCTCCATAGGGTCCTTTTATCTTCTACCCATCCCTTGAGTTATCCCTTGGGTTAATCCTTGTAGCAAACCTGGTATTAAGCTTGTCAACATAGGAGCAAGAATGGGTAAAAATCCTCCGCGTTGCACCAACATCTTTTTCTTTTGACGGACGGATATTTTCTTTTGGACCATTTGACGAAGAACGTGTCGATGTTTGGCGAAGCATTTTTTCTGGTGTGGAGACAAAGGTATCGTGCCTTTCAAAACATTCAAACAACATTCACACACGGTATCGATGACATCTTTAGAGGCTGTTTTAATGATTTGTTTTCGCATGGGCGGAGAGGCTTTGGACAGAACGGACAACACGTCTCCGTGTTTGGCTAAACGAGGAGGTAGTCCTTTCCTTTTCTTTCCTTTGTGGGGTGAAGAAGAATGTTTTCTGCGAGGTGACATCTTTGCTTGTTCGTTCCAGAAATACACTGATGTCAAAGACTTGGTACACACCCTCTTTTATCTTCTTTTTTCTATTGGCTTCTCCAAAAGGTAACGGCATGCTTCGCTAAATCCTCAAAAGCAGGGCTAAAGATACCAGTTCGGTTATTAGCTGCTTTGTCTAGTTTCTGCATACCTTTAATAAAACCAGTAAATATGCCTCCTCTTTGGTGACTTCTCTTTTTCTTTTGACGTTTGGGTATTTTCTTTTGTGTCCTTTGACGAAGAACGTGTCGATGTTTGGCTAAACGTCCTTTCCTTTTCTTTCCTTTGTGGAGTGTAGAAAAATGTTTTCTGCGAGGTGCCATCTTTGCTTGTTCGTTTCACAATACCACTAGTGTCAATGACTTGGTATACACTCTCTTTTATTTACTTTTTTTTGGGAACTAGCGCTTTGTCAAAAAGGTAACAATGTGTTTCCCAAAATTGTCAAAGGATCCTCCTTTTTGGTGTCTCTTCTTTTTCTTTAAAGGTCTACGTCTTTGGAGGGAAGGACGTTGATGTTTGGTTTTAAAGCTTTTGGTGAGATGACGAGATTGTCTTGTTCCTTTTCCTTTTTGGACAGCAGAACGACGAGGGTAGTGGTGGTGGTGGTGTGCATGTTTTTGAGGAGGCATCCTTGAGTGTTCAGCATCAGCACAGAAAAAATACTGATTGACGTCGTGGTCTTCAAGTCATATTTTTATACTGGAATGCGACGCCACTGATTATCTTTGCGTCGTATCAACTTCATGGCAGGTAACACACGTCGTGAAGGAGTTCGCAATGGACTCAATCGGGACAGTTCTTGTTTGGACAAATCTAGTAAACTCTTTAACATGCCAGATCTTTCTTGGACTTTGACTTTCGGGGCAGGTACTTTGTGAGCAGCTGCTACTGCCGCTAAGGTGGATGAGGGTGTCTCCGGTGGAGGAGACGTTTTGGGAGACGCAGATTTCCAATGTTTCATCAAATTAGGAAAAACGGGTGCCAAATTGGGTTTGGCTGGCATCACCCGCAACGGAGAAGTGGCAACCCCTGAGGCTACTGGCAACGTAGTCCCTGCCAAACGTCCTTGTAGATCTTTTCTTACAGGTCGTGGTTGACGAAGGTAAGGTTGTGTCCTGGCCGAAGTGTCTCTTTTGCGGGTGACCGCTTTTTTCTGTGGACTTTTCTTTTTCTGTGCTTTGGTCTTGGTACCCTTGTTCTTTTTCTTAGGGGTTTGTTTGGCTTTTTTTGTTTTCTTCTTGGGGTGAACTTTGGGAGTATTGGGATCCCATTTTAAAAGGGAACGAATGATGACACCTCCTAGAGAACCACTACCTCCAGGTTTCAATATGATTTGCTTTTTGGTGTGAGTGTCAATGCGAGGATTGGCCAGTTGCGTCAAGGCTACTTTGTTTCTGTCAAAAAAGCGTTTGGTTTGATGTGGAATGTGAATGATGCCTTGCAGTATTTGACGTGCTGTCACCGTAAACCATCGTAAGACTTCTTTTAGACTGGCTTCTAAGACGTGAGCACGTATTTGTGGATTTTTTTCGCGACTGATGCCGTACAAGGCACGAATCAATTTGATCGGAAGATGAGACTGAAGGGACGTCATGTTGACGATGTATGAGACCAGGTCAAAGTAACCCAAGGTTTTTATAGATTTTTTTAGTGCTTCATAGTGTTATGTCGACGAGGAGGACGTGTACACGACAGGTCCTCCGTCTTGACACCAGTCGTGAAACAAATCGGTACGAAATCGCAAATAATCAGGGGTAGTGGGTTTTAAATCCACGAGTAAATAGGCGTGTGGCGTTTGAGTGGCATCATCGTACGCATGAGTTAGCCAAGGTGTTCCTAACTGTTTGGCTAAAACTTGCACTTGTGATTTATCTCGAGGACTTTTAAACAAGACCACGTAATGAGCATTGAGACTAATGGTACGATGGGCTTTACTTTGTTGAAATAAATTTTGTGTAATGTAAATGACACTGGCATTACGATGATGGCCTTTACGCGTAAACCATAGTTTAATTTCTTCTTCGTCTTCTCCTAACATGTCGTCAAAAATAACCCAATGAGTTTGACTAGTGTCAGACACGATCCCCTCGTCTTCTTTAGGAATGCCTGCTACAAACACAATGGAATCACCTTGACTTTCTTGCAAGAGGCTGTATGCCGATTGCCACTCTTTGTAACACCACACGATGCGTTGAGGTGGACGATCGATCAAATGATGTTTATGTTCGATCAAACTTTTGACAAATTCGGTTTTGCCTGAACCGCTCGGTCCAGCAATTAACATGTTAAAAGGATGACGAAGATACAAGGCTTTCCAACTAGCCTGATCTAAGTGTTCGTCAATGACTTTGAATGTGGAGGAGGAAGGAGTAGTAGAAAGAGTAGAGTGAGCCATAGTCGTGTAATGGTATGACAGTATTGACACAAAAACAGACAAGACAAGAGGTTTTTATACTTTTTTCAAGACACGTTTATTTCAATGCATGTTTAAATTTGAACAACACGAAAACATAAAAGCCAAATGGATAAATACAGGGATAAAATACCTAGGCAAACGATCAAAGTGGCAAATAAACAAGTCCCTGTACAAAATGGTTTGGGTAACGAAGGTGTCCTAGAGGTAGTATGTAATGTTCTTATAGTCTCCTCTACAGGGGGTACAGTCACATAGGTGTCTTCTCGAAAGGGTCTTTGTGGGGGAATGTCCATGACAGTTCTGTCTTGAACAGAGGGTTTGTCTTGGGTGATAGATTCTTTTTCTTCTTCTTCTGGTACTGTTACTAACACAGGATTAAAAGTGACTTTTTTCACACGACGATGAATTTTAGGAACACAACGCTTGGGCATAATGGGATGCTTCGTTTGTCCAAGCCTCAAAATCCCAACTTTTCCAGTCACGTACATCTGTCCAATGAGGGTGTAAATCACAAGCTACACACACATCTTCGTACACTGCTTCCGTACGTAAAAGTTGACGAATCTTTTTTTCTTGGAAAGGTCGAGACGTATCCAGATGAAAACGTAAGGCTTTGAACAGAATAAGTCTCTCGTGGACATTTAAAGGAGTCACCATACTGTCTTATTTTTTGATAGGTAGTGTTCGTAAAGTGTCCACAGGGAATTGGCAGGTAAACGAAATCCCAGAAAGCAAGTCACTAAAACACACACGACACGTCGACCCCAATTCATAGGGTATAGTTCTTGTAATAAGTGTTCGTAATCTTTCACCGTGTGAATCTTCTCATTGATATCCTTCCACGGAATCTGTTGGATCACCAATGATAAAGGTTGTGGCATGGTTGTTCTCTTTTATACTTCTTTAGGTCAAAGATCATCAGTGTAGATTCAACCCAGAATTAAACACAGAATTAAATTTGCTCAAAAAGCGAAAGTGATTAATATAACGTGTAATTTCGTCCCACTGCCATTCAGGGTAACGGTTAAGAAGGATCAAAGTATCTTCAGATGTAAACGTAGTAAATTGGTAACGGAGCAAAAAAATACCCTTGATCCAGAGAAATCTAACACGTTGGTTAATTTTTGTCACTTTCCTCTTGTGAATTTCACGACACAAAAGTTCTACAGTCACCCATTGAGATTTTTCTTTAGCAAGGCCTTGCCAAACGTCCTTGTAGATCTTCTCTTGCAATTCGTGTGGTAATCCTTGAATATTATGTTTTAGAGAGGGTTTATATACTGGTCTAAGCGTGTTACACGACATGGAACAGTAGTGTCACTTCCAATCACTAGGTCCTACTAAAGGTAGGTATTGACAATTCGGAGACCATCGAGCATGTTCCAAGTAAGCGGAATCTTTCTGTTCCCACTCGTAAATGGATACACCACAACTGAAACACTTGACTTTATCCCCTTCGCCCAAGTAGAAAAATCCAGCTCTGGCTAATTCTTCAGGAGTTGGTCCAGGCAGATATTTTGGCCATTTATCTTTGAAGGTTTGGAATCGACTTTTAAAGTGGCAGTATTCAGGTAAACTCGTCGGGAACGAATATTCGACTCTCCTCACTTCTGTTCGATGTAGGTACGGTGAAATTCCTAGGAGTCCACGATAACGTGTCGCACCGCTTTCGCATCCCTCAGGTTTGACACGCACAGCATCACTTTCCAGGGTAGATATAGGGGTAGTAGTCATAGCAACGTTCCCACGATATCCAGCTGAATCGCTAATGTCACAGCGCCTGGCATCACTACAATCGCAAGGTTTAGCATCGCACTCCACTTGAGAATTCCCAAATTTGAATGATGTCTGTTTAAATGGATTCATCTTCTTTCTCACTTGGCAGTGTTAGTCACAATGAACTATTGGTCTTGGACGATATCCCTTTTTATATGCTGCCCAATTTTGACGTGACCGTACGGTAGAGTGAAGTGATTGGGAAGTCGTACTCTTTTTTGGTACACGATTTGATAGACTTTTTCCAAAGGTCGGCTAACAATTTGGTGTGTGGGTAAACGGACAATCTTGTGCGGTTCGTGGGTAGTCACTTGAAACGTTTCATCCTGTCCCGACTGTAAGGCTTCTTGTAGTACGTTAAAGTTCACCACTTGACTGGTGCGATAATTAAGAGTCAATCCTTTCACTTTACATTCGGTGTGCATTTCTCCTTGTGGGTCTCGGTATTCGTAGCCGTAATTTTTAGGACCGCCACTTGCAAAACTTAGAATCTTGTCGTCGGGATGTTCATCGGTCCAGGCTCCTAAACGGTCTCCTTCGATGACAGGGTTACACTGGTTCGGTCGGTGAATGTAGATGCAACTGTCCGTGTCAAAATACAACACGCGATCTCCTAACAGTTCTAACACTTCGTACAATTTTAAGCGAGCGTGGGCTGTTACGTAAGCCGCAATGATAACATTTCCAAATTTGTCGGCTTCTACAAAGTCTAGTTCTTCTTCGTAATTGACTAAGATCAAGTCCTCACGAATGACGTCCACGTGTTTCATGACTTTGGTTGGGTCGTGAATCATCTGGAAGTAGCGAGACGGCTCGGACAAATACTCTGTCTTGGGTAAAGACGGGCGTTGTGCCATTTTACCCCACAAGCAATTGAGCATCACTTTGGCAAACGATCGCCTTCCTTCGTTTTTCTCGATGTGGTCTAAAGTGATACCTTCCTGCTCCCGATATTTTTCTTTGAATATCTTTTGGTCTTCGGGAGTGTGACACCAGGAAGGATAGCCACTAGCTTCTTGTTTTAGTTTTAAAAAGGCATCCACGTAGTCTGCAAAAATACCTTTCTGTCTCTCGTCGCCCTTGCGGTATTGTTGTGTTTTGGGAAAGTGGTAAATTTCGTACACTTCTAACAGTTGATATCCCAGGTCCAGAGCTTTAAACAATTCCACGCTCACCCACGTTGCTGTCAAGGTGCGTTCTTCCTGAGTGTGATGACAAGGTTGGCCTTGGTTGCACGTTTCGGCACATGTGCGACACAAAGGAAACATCAGTTTTCCTTGGCAATGGTGAGGTAAAACTGGATGGTACAAGTCTGTGGGTGGTAAGACTTTACACTTGATCAATCCTTCGTACTGTCGAATGTGGTCCAAGTCAATGTGTTCTGTCATCAATTCTGGATGCCCTACGGGAAAGTGACAATATTTGCACACGTAAGGATACAACGAACACACGTCCAAGTATTTGATTTCTTCTCCCTTCTCCTCGTCCGCTTGGTACAGTAAACAGGTAGCATTCGTTCGTCCTCCGTACAAACTATCCCGAGGGTTTAATGGGTCCACCAACTTGTAACTTTCTACGATGCGTTTAAACTCGGGATCGGTTTTCAAACGCAGATCGTACTCGTGTTCCCACATTTCCACCACCTGGTATCCTTGCTGTTCTAACTTCAAACGTCGCTGACACGTGGTCTGGTACAAGTCTTCCATGGTTCGTTGTAAAAACTGATTTTTGGTGTCTCGTTGAGGGTAGCATAGGGGACATCCGTGAAATAAACATCCGTTAAACTCGTACACGATCTGAGGGTTTTCTAAGTCCCAACCATCCACCGAATACGTTCCAATGGTCTTTTCGCCTCCTCCGTTGCGAGCGTGTTGGATCCATTTGTCTTCCTTGTCGCACAAGTAATGGAGCCAGCGTAGGGCTTTGACCGAGTATTGACGTTTAACAAAGTTCGTCGTTTGAGGACTGATGACAGCTAGAGTATTTTCAGGCATAAAGCGTTTTCGGTACACTAAAGAACACGCTTTGGCGATGGTACAAGCTTCTTTCAAAGGATCGATCCCTCCGTACTCCATGAACAATTCTCGAAATTTTCCACAGCAGCGTCGTAAAATGTCCACGTCAGATCGACAGTACTTTAACATTTCTTCTTGAAAGTCAAAAGGGTCCGAGGCGTGAGCCTGGTACCAAGCGAAGAAAGCTTCTCGTTGTTCGGTACGCATGTTGTCGGGGTCGTAGTCGTCAGCCTCCGGCAAATGGGGCAGAACGGCATGTTGATTGGCTTCGGTATTGAAAAAGTGTGGAAAATAACCTTTAGCCAATTCTGTCATTCCAAACGTTTTAGGCATGCGACTCAATGGCATGGCCAAGTAACACATCGAATCTTTAAACTGCACTTGTCCTACTTGCATAGAAATGATTTTGGCTCCGTTTAAAGTCACTTGGGGTCGTTCGGTACTTTGTTCTGCATAGTATCTGAGCAGAAATTGCCCATCGTATCCCGAGAAATTGTGAGCCATGACCGTGGCATGGCGATGACAATTGCCGTAACGTTCGATGTCTTCTGGACTCCACGTTTCGTCGATGGGATTAAGGATCCATTGGGCAAAATCGGCTAGCGTGTTTGACCCTCGAAAGATTTTTTCACGTCCTCCAGGAATCTTGCTGCAGTGAGGGCAATGACTAAAGATGGGCTCTTGGATACAATGTTCGCACGCACGGTGAGCTACGCAGAAATTGGGAATGTGAATACCGGTCTCTTGCATGCATTCGAAATCAAAAAAGATAAAATTTCCTTTCTTCTGGGTATCTTCTGGTTGGGGTTGATATTTTTGAATGAAGCATTCGTGATCCAAATCCACGATTTGGCGACAAATGTGACATCGTTTCTTCCCTCGACAAACGTGAAACTTGGCACTATTGGTACGTATGCCTTGTCCACAAGTAGGGCACAATCTCAGGAGTTGACAAGCATTTTTCTGCTGTGAACCTTGCATCTTCAAATGTTGTTGGTAACAGGTAGGACTGACAAATGTGCGCTGACACACAGGGCAATGCACTCTGTCTTGTCCTTGGTCCAGACAAGGTTTAGAAGCCAAACATCCCTCACATTTTGATCCACAATACTTGTGTTGTTCTCGATTGTTATAACCATAATCACATTTTTCACAGTAGTAACCGTATCCCAGGAATCCAGTGATACTGGTAATGGTATCGAAATGCTCATCGTGATGATAGACGTGAATGTATTTTCCGTCTTTGAAATCGTGGCCTCGAAACAAAAGAGGTCCACGCACTTCTTGAGGGTGTACTTTCAAGGTGTAACGTGGAGCCAAGACGTCTTGCAACTTTTGCATTTCTGGAATGCCGCTAAGGGTGTCTTTGGATATCCCCGCTTGCTGTAACAGGAGTTCTGCTTCACTTCTTTGTTTGGCTCGGTCCGATCGTTGAATAGTTTTCCAGACTCTTTTCCATTCTTTCGTGTCGTTCTTGTTGGCATACGTTCGTCCCACGACGACAGCACGGGCTAAACACATCTGGTCTTGAGGATTGTTAATTTGGACGAGGCTTCGCTTCATGCTGCGAAGGTTGTCGACCAATAATACTTTTTTGCGTCCTGTCCCCTGGGGAAGAGACACGTGGGTCATAAACAGTGTGGCTTTTCCATCGTCAATGTGAAACTTGTCGTTGGATTGTTGCACATGTTGAATTTTGTCGATGACTTTGGAAGGTGTTAATTCTGATGGGCTAGTAAACTCGATCCAAACGGGAGACTTTAAATTATCGTGATGAATAGAAAGTCTCAAGCGATCGTATTCTTTGGCTTGACATTGCTGTTTCAATGCAGTTAATACAGAATCCCACACCTCAGTAATGAACCCTTCTGTATTCTCCAAAGGTACATTGGCCTTGAAATCTTTAAACTTTACGGCATACGTGTAAGCCGTTGTTCTAAATTTTCGAGAGGAACGCTTTTCCGTCTCTCGAATGTGATAGTAATTTTCAGGGTTTACTAAGGGTGGTGCACTTTGCTTGGACGTGGATTGTCTGGGTGTGGATTCGGGCTCACTCATGTCATCTTCAAAATCACTGGCATGAATTTGAGCCAAGACTTCAGCTACTGTGCTAGGCGATACATTACGTTTCTGTCTCTTACTGTTTTCTCTTTTCTCTACAACATGATGTGGTCTTTTCATCTTGTCTGCAAAAAGTCAAATGACTACCTTTTAAAGACCATAACCCCTATATATTCATGTTCGATCCGTGCATATATATATAAAGGGTTAGTGTCTAACGGTTCAGTATTCCTTTCACTCTCACATTGACCAGAACGATGGAAGAACCTACACAAGTGGAACTTCTCATTAGAGCTTTACGTGGGGTCATACGAAAGTTTTCGTCAGACCAGCCGACGGCCTACTCTCCTTCCTATCGAGATAAAAGTCAAGATACTTGCTATATCTGTAAGAAGAAAGGACATTGGGCTACAGAATGTTCAGATCGTAACAAAAATAAAAAAGGTACCAATAGAGACAAAAGTCAAGATACCTGTTATTATTGTAAAGAGAAAGGACATTGGTCTCCAAACTGCCCTAAGAAACAACAGGAACAGGAGGAGGAGGAGAAGGAGGAGGAGGAGGAGGAAAGAAATTCTGAACAGGAGGAGGAAGAGGTACCCTCCCCCAAGGAAGAACCCCGACACGTTCACAAAGACAAGAAAAGAAGACGAAACGAAACTGACGAAGAAAAAGAAAAAGCTGTGACAGTAAAGAAAATGAAAAAACAGAAAGAGTGAAACAGAAGAAAACTTATGAACTTTTTTAAAGTGGTCTTGTGTTATGTTATGTTGTGATTTTGAATTGTGACGTTTGTACTAGAATAAACTAAAGAGAAAAAAACGTAAGTGTCTCTTGGTTTTGATTTGATAGTATAATTACCTACACTCACACATTCATTCACTCACACGTACATCATGGGTTTTTAAAAAAATAAAGGACTTTTGAGTTTTCATTGAAATAGGCAATTGACATAGTATTTCTTTTCGAAATAATTGGAGTGGTCCTGAAAAGGACCGTTGGTGTTTTGTGTGTTTAAAACAAAACAAACTCAGAAACGGGATGAAATCCTCTTGAGCTGTCTTAAGCCTTTGCCACGTCCAAGGCCTACTTCGGGACTGGTGGTTCCTGTCAATGATTTGGTAGAAATCACTAACGGTGGTAAGGTAGACGTAGTCACAGAGAGATCGGGTTGTTTCGCTCGAGAAGGTCTTTTTCTCTTCGGTCGTGATAAAGAAGTCTGATACATTTGTTTCAGACTCCTTAACTCAGCTAAAATATCTAAAAATACCGTCGTAACCGTTTGATTTTCACTATTTTCTTTCTGTCCTTGGTCTTCATTCTTCTTCTCCGTTGCTGCTGCTACTGTTTCTTCCTGGTGTTTTCTTCTTGCTTCTTCTTCTTCCTGCTGTTGCATAAGAAAAGCTTGTTCTTCTACTTTCTGTTGTTGTAAAAATTGCTCCAATGCTTCTTTTTGTCTTTGTTTAAAATCATCGACGTGTCCATAAGAAGATACAGAAGTCAACGAAGGTTCCGGAATAAATTCTTGCGATGTTAAAAAATCCACAATATCCCAGTTAAAATCCACTTCTTCTGGATGTAGATTTGTCATGACTTTAGTAGTCACTGTTGGTCCATGACTTGCTGTCTCTACTCCTGTCTCACTCCAATTCATCGTCTTCTTACTGTCCGCCATGATTGACAACTCTCTTGAATCGATTGACTGTGCACAGGCGCTAGTACCTCTATATAGAAAAGGTGACGTCACAGACTGATCTCTTCCGATTGGATGGTTGTGACTGACTTTTGTAACGCACGTTTGGATTGGTGGATACACTCAATCCGTTTCAATCCGCTCTTCCCCTATAAATAACCGCAGTACACAGCATTCGCTTCACCTGTTCTCATCAGAAGATGTGGACTAATGTTGAATCGTCAACCCTTGTGTCAAGTATGCTGTTTAGGACTGACATACCCATGTATGTCAGATCATCATGGAGTGTCATTCATAGGACGGAGACAGCCTATTGGAAGAGAAGAGTCTATGTGGAAAGACAAGGTTGCTTGAAGAGAGTTCTCTTCTATGGACCCACAGTAAGGAGAAGTTTAAGGAAGAGAAGAAGATCTGTCAGATGTCCTCTGTGTTAACAAGACAACGTTAACATTACACATAACGGCCCTTTTCAGGGCCACTCATAAGTCTCGAAAAGATAGTAGCTTTCATTGCCACCCTTTTTTTCCCTTGTTTTATTTCCCATGTTATATTTCCCTTGACGCTATATAGGCTCACTATGTTCCATTTCCCTTGACGCTATACAGTCCCACTATGTTAAATTCCCTTGTCGCTATACAGTCCCACTATGTTAAATTCCCTTGTCGCTATACAGTCCCACTATGTTAATTTCCCTTGTCGCTATACAGTCCCACTATGTTAAATTTCCCTTGTCGCTATAGTACCCCAAGCTGTTTTGTCGCTATAGTGTCCCAAGCTGTTTTTGACTGGATTTTCCCTTGTCGCTATAAATCTTGTCGCCATAGTGTCCCAAGCTGTTTTTGACTGGATTTTCCATTGTCGCTATAGTATCCCCATTAACTACTATCACTTGGGCTTAGATAAAAGCGGTTAAAACCCTTTTCCCCACTTGGATTTTTTTAATACTTGGTTTATTCGCAGCGCACCATTGGATAGTACGTCACCATACTTTCAAACCGGTTCCCACCCTTTTTTTCAGCATGACTTTTGATGAAAAACGGACTTTTGGGGTTTTCATCTTATGGATCACTTGGGCTTAGATAAAAGCGGTTAAAACCCTTTTCCCCACTTGGATTTTTTTAATACTTGGTTTATTCGCAGCGCACCATTGGATAGTACGTCACCATACTTTCAAACCGGTTCCCACCCTTTTTTTCAGCATGACTTTTGATGAAAAACGGACTTTTGGGGTTTTCATCTTATGGATCACTTGGGCTTAGATAAAAGCGGTTAAAACCCTTTTCCCCACTTGAATTTTTTTAATACTTGGTTTATTCGCAGCGCACCATTGGATAGTACGTCACCATACTTTCAAACCGGTTCCCACCCTTTTTTTCAGCATGACTTTTGATGAAAAACGGACTTTTGGGTTTTCATCTTATGGATCACTTGGGCTTAGATAAAAGCGGTTAAAACCCTTTTCCCCACTTGGATTTTTTTAATACTTGGTTTATTCGCAGCGCACCATTGGATAGTACGTCACCATACTTTCAAACCGGTTCCCACCCTTTTTTTCAGCATGACTTTTGATGAAAAACGGACTTTTGGGGTTTTCATCTTATGGATCACTTGGGCTTAGATAAAAGCGGTTAAAACCCTTTTCCCCACTTGGATTTTTTTAATACTTGGTTTATTCGCAGCGCACCATTGGATAGTACGTCACCATACTTTCAAACCGGTTCCCACCCTTTTTTTCAGCATGACTTTTGATGAAAAACGGACTTTTGGGGTTTTCATCTTATGGATCACTTGGGCTTAGATAAAAGCGGTTAAAACCCTTTTCCCCACTTGGATTTTTTTAATACTTGGTTTATTCGCAGCGCACCATTGGATAGTACGTCACCATACTTTCAAACCGGTTCCCACCCTTTTTTTCAGCATGACTTTTGATGAAAAACGGACTTTTGGGGTTTTCATCTTATGGATCACTTGGGCTTAGATAAAAGCGGTTAAAACCCTTTTCCCCACTTGGATTTTTTTAATACTTGGTTTATTCGCAGCGCACCATTGGATAGTACGTCACCATACTTTCAAACCGGTTCCCACCCTTTTTTTCAGCATGACTTTTGATGAAAAACGGACTTTTGGGGTTTTCATCTTATGGATCACTTGGGCTTAGATAAAAGCGGTTAAAACCCTTTTCCCCACTTGGATTTTTTTAATACTTGGTTTATTCGCAGCGCACCATTGGATAGTACGTCACCATACTTTCAAACCGGTTCCCACCCTTTTTTTCAGCATGACTTTTGATGAAAAACGGACTTTTGGGGTTTTCATCTTATGGATCACTTGGGCTTAGATAAAAGCGGTTAAAACCCTTTTCCCCACTTGGATTTTTTTAATACTTGGTTTATTCGCAGCGCACCATTGGATAGTACGTCACCATACTTTCAAACCGGTTCCCACCCTTTTTTTCAGCATGACTTTTGATGAAAAACGGACTTTTGGGGTTTTCATCTTATGGATCACTTGGGCTTAGATAAAAGCGGTTAAAACCCTTTTCCCCACTTGGATTTTTTTAATACTTGGTTTATTCGCAGCGCACCATTGGATAGTACGTCACCATACTTTCAAACCGGTTCCCACCCTTTTTTTCAGCATGACTTTTGATGAAAAACGGACTTTTGGGGTTTTCATCTTATGGATCACTTGGGCTTAGATAAAAGCGGTTAAAACCCTTTTCCCCACTTGGATTTTTTTAATACTTGGTTTATTCGCAGCGCACCATTGGATAGTACGTCACCATACTTTCAAACCGGTTCCCACCCTTTTTTTCAGCATGACTTTTGATGAAAAACGGACTTTTGGGGTTTTCATCTTATGGATCACTTGGGCTTAGATAAAAGCGGTTAAAACCCTTTTCCCCACTTGGATTTTTTTAATACTTGGTTTATTCGCAGCGCACCATTGGATAGTACGTCACCATACTTTCAAACCGGTTCCCACCCTTTTTTTCAGCATGACTTTTGATGAAAAACGGACTTTTGGGGTTTTCATCTTATGGATCACTTGGGCTTAGATAAAAGCGGTTAAAACCCTTTTCCCCACTTGGATTTTTTTAATACTTGGTTTATTCGCAGCGCACCATTGGATAGTACGTCACCATACTTTCAAACCGGTTCCCACCCTTTTTTTCAGCATGACTTTTGATGAAAAACGGACTTTTGGGGTTTTCATCTTATGGATTACTTGGGCTTAGATAAAAGCGGTTAAAACCCTTTTCCCCACTTGGATTTTTTTAATACTTGGTTTATTCGCAGCGCACCATTGGATAGTACGTCACCATACTTTCAAACCGGTTCCCACCCTTTTTTTCAGCATGACTTTTGATGAAAAACGGACTTTTGGGGTTTTCATCTTATGGATCACTTGGGCTTAGATAAAAGCGGTTAAAACCCTTTTCCCCACTTGGATTTTTTTAATACTTGGTTTATTCGCAGCGCACCATTGGATAGTACGTCACCATACTTTCAAACCGGTTCCCACCCTTTTTTTCAGCATGACTTTTGATGAAAAACGGACTTTTGGGGTTTTCATCTTATGGATCACTTGGGCTTAGATAAAAGCGGTTAAAACCCTTTTCCCCACTTGGATTTTTTTAATACTTGGTTTATTCGCAGCGCACCATTGGATAGTACGTCACCATACTTTCAAACCGGTTCCCACCCTTTTTTTCAGCATGACTTTTGATGAAAAACGGACTTTTGGGGTTTTCATCTTATGGATCACTTGGGCTTAGATAAAAGCGGTTAAAACCCTTTTCCCCACTTGGATTTTTTTAATACTTGGTTTATTCGCAGCGCACCATTGGATAGTACGTCACCATACTTTCAAACCGGTTCCCACCCTTTTTTTCAGCATGACTTTTGATGAAAAACGGACTTTTGGGGTTTTCATCTTATGGATCACTTGGGCTTAGATAAAAGCGGTTAAAACCCTTTTCCCCACTTGGATTTTTTTAATACTTGGTTTATTCGCAGCGCACCATTGGATAGTACGTCACCATACTTTCAAACCGGTTCCCACCCTTTTTTTCAGCATGACTTTTGATGAAAAACGGACTTTTGGGGTTTTCATCTTATGGATCACTTGGGCTTAGATAAAAGCGGTTAAAACCCTTTTCCCCACTTGGATTTTTTTAATACTTGGTTTATTCGCAGCGCACCATTGGATAGTACGTCACCATACTTTCAAACCGGTTCCCACCCTTTTTTTCAGCATGACTTTTGATGAAAAACGGACTTTTGGGGTTTTCATCTTATGGATCACTTGGGCTTAGATAAAAGCGGTTAAAACCCTTTTCCCCACTTGGATTTTTTTAATACTTGGTTTATTCGCAGCGCACCATTGGATAGTACGTCACCATACTTTCAAACCGGTTCCCACCCTTTTTTTCAGCATGACTTTTGATGAAAAACGGACTTTTGGGGTTTTCATCTTATGGATCACTTGGGCTTAGATAAAAGCGGTTAAAACCCTTTTCCCCACTTGGATTTTTTTAATACTTGGTTTATTCGCAGCGCACCATTGGATAGTACGTCACCATACTTTCAAACCGGTTCCCACCCTTTTTTTCAGCATGACTTTTGATGAAAAACGGACTTTTGGGGTTTTCATCTTATGGATCACTTGGGCTTAGATAAAAGCGGTTAAAACCCTTTTCCCCACTTGGATTTTTTTAATACTTGGTTTATTCGCAGCGCACCATTGGATAGTACGTCACCATACTTTCAAACCGGTTCCCACCCTTTTTTTCAGCATGACTTTTGATGAAAAACGGACTTTTGGGGTTTTCATCTTATGGATCACTTGGGCTTAGATAAAAGCGGTTAAAACCCTTTTCCCCACTTGGATTTTTTTAATACTTGGTTTATTCGCAGCGCACCATTGGATAGTACGTCACCATACTTTCAAACCGGTTCCCACCCTTTTTTTCAGCATGACTTTTGATGAAAAACGGACTTTTGGGGTTTTCATCTTATGGATCACTTGGGCTTAGATAAAAGCGGTTAAAACCCTTTTCCCCACTTGGATTTTTTTAATACTTGGTTTATTCGCAGCGCACCATTGGATAGTACGTCACCATACTTTCAAACCGGTTCCCACCCTTTTTTTCAGCATGACTTTTGATGAAAAACGGACTTTTGGGGTTTTCATCTTATGGATCACTTGGGCTTAGATAAAAGCGGTTAAAACCCTTTTCCCCACTTGGATTTTTTTAATACTTGGTTTATTCGCAGCGCACCATTGGATAGTACGTCACCATACTTTCAAACCGGTTCCCACCCTTTTTTTCAGCATGACTTTTGATGAAAAACGGACTTTTGGGGTTTTCATCTTATGGATCACTTGGGCTTAGATAAAAGCGGTTAAAACCCTTTTCCCCACTTGGATTTTTTTAATACTTGGTTTATTCGCAGCGCACCATTGGATAGTACGTCACCATACTTTCAAACCGGTTCCCACCCTTTTTTTCAGCATGACTTTTGATGAAAAACGGACTTTTGGGGTTTTCATCTTATGGATCACTTGGGCTTAGATAAAAGCGGTTAAAACCCTTTTCCCCACTTGGATTTTTTTAATACTTGGTTTATTCGCAGCGCACCATTGGATAGTACGTCACCATACTTTCAAACCGGTTCCCACCCTTTTTTTCAGCATGACTTTTGATGAAAAACGGACTTTTGGGGTTTTCATCTTATGGATCACTTGGGCTTAGATAAAAGCGGTTAAAACCCTTTTCCCCACTTGGATTTTTTTAATACTTGGTTTATTCGCAGCGCACCATTGGATAGTACGTCACCATACTTTCAAACCGGTTCCCACCCTTTTTTTCAGCATGACTTTTGATGAAAAACGGACTTTTGGGGTTTTCATCTTATGGATCACTTGGGCTTAGATAAAAGCGGTTAAAACCCTTTTCCCCACTTGGATTTTTTTAATACTTGGTTTATTCGCAGCGCACCATTGGATAGTACGTCACCATACTTTCAAACCGGTTCCCACCCTTTTTTTCAGCATGACTTTTGATGAAAAACGGACTTTTGGGGTTTTCATCTTATGGATCACTTGGGCTTAGATAAAAGCGGTTAAAACCCTTTTCCCCACTTGGATTTTTTTAATACTTGGTTTATTCGCAGCGCACCATTGGATAGTACGTCACCATACTTTCAAACCGGTTCCCACCCTTTTTTTCAGCATGACTTTTGATGAAAAACGGACTTTTGGGGTTTTCATCTTATGGATCACTTGGGCTTAGATAAAAGCGGTTAAAACCCTTTTCCCCACTTGGATTTTTTTAATACTTGGTTTATTCGCAGCGCACCATTGGATAGTACGTCACCATACTTTCAAACCGGTTCCCACCCTTTTTTTCAGCATGACTTTTGATGAAAAACGGACTTTTGGGGTTTTCATCTTATGGATCACTTGGGCTTAGATAAAAGCGGTTAAAACCCTTTTCCCCACTTGGATTTTTTTAATACTTGGTTTATTCGCAGCGCACCATTGGATAGTACGTCACCATACTTTCAAACCGGTTCCCACCCTTTTTTTCAGCATGACTTTTGATGAAAAACGGACTTTTGGGGTTTTCATCTTATGGATCACTTGGGCTTAGATAAAAGCGGTTAAAACCCTTTTCCCCACTTGGATTTTTTTAATACTTGGTTTATTCGCAGCGCACCATTGGATAGTACGTCACCATACTTTCAAACCGGTTCCCACCCTTTTTTTCAGCATGACTTTTGATGAAAAACGGACTTTTGGGGTTTTCATCTTATGGATCACTTGGGCTTAGATAAAAGCGGTTAAAACCCTTTTCCCCACTTGGATTTTTTTAATACTTGGTTTATTCGCAGCGCACCATTGGATAGTACGTCACCATACTTTCAAACCGGTTCCCACCCTTTTTTTCAGCATGACTTTTGATGAAAAACGGACTTTTGGGGTTTTCATCTTATGGATCACTTGGGCTTAGATAAAAGCGGTTAAAACCCTTTTCCCCACTTGGATTTTTTTAATACTTGGTTTATTCGCAGCGCACCATTGGATAGTACGTCACCATACTTTCAAACCGGTTCCCACCCTTTTTTTCAGCATGACTTTTGATGAAAAACGGACTTTTGGGGTTTTCATCTTATGGATCACTTGGGCTTAGATAAAAGCGGTTAAAACCCTTTTCCCCACTTGGATTTTTTTAATACTTGGTTTATTCGCAGCGCACCATTGGATAGTACGTCACCATACTTTCAAACCGGTTCCCACCCTTTTTTTCAGCATGACTTTTGATGAAAAACGGACTTTTGGGGTTTTCATCTTATGGATCACTTGGGCTTAGATAAAAGCGGTTAAAACCCTTTTCCCCACTTGGATTTTTTTAATACTTGGTTTATTCGCAGCGCACCATTGGATAGTACGTCACCATACTTTCAAACCGGTTCCCACCCTTTTTTTCAGCATGACTTTTGATGAAAAACGGACTTTTGGGGTTTTCATCTTATGGATCACTTGGGCTTAGATAAAAGCGGTTAAAACCCTTTTCCCCACTTGGATTTTTTTAATACTTGGTTTATTCGCAGCGCACCATTGGATAGTACGTCACCATACTTTCAAACCGGTTCCCACCCTTTTTTTCAGCATGACTTTTGATGAAAAACGGACTTTTGGGGTTTTCATCTTATGGATCACTTGGGCTTAGATAAAAGCGGTTAAAACCCTTTTCCCCACTTGGATTTTTTTAATACTTGGTTTATTCGCAGCGCACCATTGGATAGTACGTCACCATACTTTCAAACCGGTTCCCACCCTTTTTTTCAGCATGACTTTTGATGAAAAACGGACTTTTGGGGTTTTCATCTTATGGATCACTTGGGCTTAGATAAAAGCGGTTAAAACCCTTTTCCCCACTTGGATTTTTTTAATACTTGGTTTATTCGCAGCGCACCATTGGATAGTACGTCACCATACTTTCAAACCGGTTCCCACCCTTTTTTTCAGCATGACTTTTGATGAAAAACGGACTTTTGGGGTTTTCATCTTATGGATCACTTGGGCTTAGATAAAAGCGGTTAAAACCCTTTTCCCCACTTGGATTTTTTTAATACTTGGTTTATTCGCAGCGCACCATTGGATAGTACGTCACCATACTTTCAAACCGGTTCCCACCCTTTTTTTCAGCATGACTTTTGATGAAAAACGGACTTTTGGGGTTTTCATCTTATGGATCACTTGGGCTTAGATAAAAGCGGTTAAAACCCTTTTCCCCACTTGGATTTTTTTAATACTTGGTTTATTCGCAGCGCACCATTGGATAGTACGTCACCATACTTTCAAACCGGTTCCCACCCTTTTTTTCAGCATGACTTTTGATGAAAAACGGACTTTTGGGGTTTTCATCTTATGGATCACTTGGGCTTAGATAAAAGCGGTTAAAACCCTTTTCCCCACTTGGATTTTTTTAATACTTGGTTTATTCGCAGCGCACCATTGGATAGTACGTCACCATACTTTCAAACCGGTTCCCACCCTTTTTTTCAGCATGACTTTTGATGAAAAACGGACTTTTGGGGTTTTCATCTTATGGATCACTTGGGCTTAGATAAAAGCGGTTAAAACCCTTTTCCCCACTTGGATTTTTTTAATACTTGGTTTATTCGCAGCGCACCATTGGATAGTACGTCACCATACTTTCAAACCGGTTCCCACCCTTTTTTTCAGCATGACTTTTGATGAAAAACGGACTTTTGGGGTTTTCATCTTATGGATCACTTGGGCTTAGATAAAAGCGGTTAAAACCCTTTTCCCCACTTGGATTTTTTTAATACTTGGTTTATTCGCAGCGCACCATTGGATAGTACGTCACCATACTTTCAAACCGGTTCCCACCCTTTTTTTCAGCATGACTTTTGATGAAAAACGGACTTTTGGGGTTTTCATCTTATGGATCACTTGGGCTTAGATAAAAGCGGTTAAAACCCTTTTCCCCACTTGGATTTTTTTAATACTTGGTTTATTCGCAGCGCACCATTGGATAGTACGTCACCATACTTTCAAACCGGTTCCCACCCTTTTTTTCAGCATGACTTTTGATGAAAAACGGACTTTTGGGGTTTTCATCTTATGGATCACTTGGGCTTAGATAAAAGCGGTTAAAACCCTTTTCCCCACTTGGATTTTTTTAATACTTGGTTTATTCGCAGCGCACCATTGGATAGTACGTCACCATACTTTCAAACCGGTTCCCACCCTTTTTTTCAGCATGACTTTTGATGAAAAACGGACTTTTGGGGTTTTCATCTTATGGATCACTTGGGCTTAGATAAAAGCGGTTAAAACCCTTTTCCCCACTTGGATTTTTTTAATACTTGGTTTATTCGCAGCGCACCATTGGATAGTACGTCACCATACTTTCAAACCGGTTCCCACCCTTTTTTTCAGCATGACTTTTGATGAAAAACGGACTTTTGGGGTTTTCATCTTATGGATCACTTGGGCTTAGATAAAAGCGGTTAAAACCCTTTTCCCCACTTGGATTTTTTTAATACTTGGTTTATTCGCAGCGCACCATTGGATAGTACGTCACCATACTTTCAAACCGGTTCCCACCCTTTTTTTCAGCATGACTTTTGATGAAAAACGGACTTTTGGGGTTTTCATCTTATGGATCACTTGGGCTTAGATAAAAGCGGTTAAAACCCTTTTCCCCACTTGGATTTTTTTAATACTTGGTTTATTCGCAGCGCACCATTGGATAGTACGTCACCATACTTTCAAACCGGTTCCCACCCTTTTTTTCAGCATGACTTTTGATGAAAAACGGACTTTTGGGGTTTTCATCTTATGGATCACTTGGGCTTAGATAAAAGCGGTTAAAACCCTTTTCCCCACTTGGATTTTTTTAATACTTGGTTTATTCGCAGCGCACCATTGGATAGTACGTCACCATACTTTCAAACCGGTTCCCACCCTTTTTTTCAGCATGACTTTTGATGAAAAACGGACTTTTGGGGTTTTCATCTTATGGATCACTTGGGCTTAGATAAAAGCGGTTAAAACCCTTTTCCCCACTTGGATTTTTTTAATACTTGGTTTATTCGCAGCGCACCATTGGATAGTACGTCACCATACTTTCAAACCGGTTCCCACCCTTTTTTTCAGCATGACTTTTGATGAAAAACGGACTTTTGGGGTTTTCATCTTATGGATCACTTGGGCTTAGATAAAAGCGGTTAAAACCCTTTTCCCCACTTGGATTTTTTTAATACTTGGTTTATTCGCAGCGCACCATTGGATAGTACGTCACCATACTTTCAAACCGGTTCCCACCCTTTTTTTCAGCATGACTTTTGATGAAAAACGGACTTTTGGGGTTTTCATCTTATGGATCACTTGGGCTTAGATAAAAGCGGTTAAAACCCTTTTCCCCACTTGGATTTTTTTAATACTTGGTTTATTCGCAGCGCACCATTGGATAGTACGTCACCATACTTTCAAACCGGTTCCCACCCTTTTTTTCAGCATGACTTTTGATGAAAAACGGACTTTTGGGGTTTTCATCTTATGGATCACTTGGGCTTAGATAAAAGCGGTTAAAACCCTTTTCCCCACTTGGATTTTTTTAATACTTGGTTTATTCGCAGCGCACCATTGGATAGTACGTCACCATACTTTCAAACCGGTTCCCACCCTTTTTTTCAGCATGACTTTTGATGAAAAACGGACTTTTGGGGTTTTCATCTTATGGATCACTTGGGCTTAGATAAAAGCGGTTAAAACCCTTTTCCCCACTTGGATTTTTTTAATACTTGGTTTATTCGCAGCGCACCATTGGATAGTACGTCACCATACTTTCAAACCGGTTCCCACCCTTTTTTTCAGCATGACTTTTGATGAAAAACGGACTTTTGGGGTTTTCATCTTATGGATCACTTGGGCTTAGATAAAAGCGGTTAAAACCCTTTTCCCCACTTGGATTTTTTTAATACTTGGTTTATTCGCAGCGCACCATTGGATAGTACGTCACCATACTTTCAAACCGGTTCCCACCCTTTTTTTCAGCATGACTTTTGATGAAAAACGGACTTTTGGGGTTTTCATCTTATGGATCACTTGGGCTTAGATAAAAGCGGTTAAAACCCTTTTCCCCACTTGGATTTTTTTAATACTTGGTTTATTCGCAGCGCACCATTGGATAGTACGTCACCATACTTTCAAACCGGTTCCCACCCTTTTTTTCAGCATGACTTTTGATGAAAAACGGACTTTTGGGGTTTTCATCTTATGGATCACTTGGGCTTAGATAAAAGCGGTTAAAACCCTTTTCCCCACTTGGATTTTTTTAATACTTGGTTTATTCGCAGCGCACCATTGGATAGTACGTCACCATACTTTCAAACCGGTTCCCACCCTTTTTTTCAGCATGACTTTTGATGAAAAACGGACTTTTGGGGTTTTCATCTTATGGATCACTTGGGCTTAGATAAAAGCGGTTAAAACCCTTTTCCCCACTTGGATTTTTTTAATACTTGGTTTATTCGCAGCGCACCATTGGATAGTACGTCACCATACTTTCAAACCGGTTCCCACCCTTTTTTTCAGCATGACTTTTGATGAAAAACGGACTTTTGGGGTTTTCATCTTATGGATCACTTGGGCTTAGATAAAAGCGGTTAAAACCCTTTTCCCCACTTGGATTTTTTTAATACTTGGTTTATTCGCAGCGCACCATTGGATAGTACGTCACCATACTTTCAAACCGGTTCCCACCCTTTTTTTCAGCATGACTTTTGATGAAAAACGGACTTTTGGGGTTTTCATCTTATGGATCACTTGGGCTTAGATAAAAGCGGTTAAAACCCTTTTCCCCACTTGGATTTTTTTAATACTTGGTTTATTCGCAGCGCACCATTGGATAGTACGTCACCATACTTTCAAACCGGTTCCCACCCTTTTTTTCAGCATGACTTTTGATGAAAAACGGACTTTTGGGGTTTTCATCTTATGGATCACTTGGGCTTAGATAAAAGCGGTTAAAACCCTTTTCCCCACTTGGATTTTTTTAATACTTGGTTTATTCGCAGCGCACCATTGGATAGTACGTCACCATACTTTCAAACCGGTTCCCACCCTTTTTTTCAGCATGACTTTTGATGAAAAACGGACTTTTGGGGTTTTCATCTTATGGATCACTTGGGCTTAGATAAAAGCGGTTAAAACCCTTTTCCCCACTTGGATTTTTTTAATACTTGGTTTATTCGCAGCGCACCATTGGATAGTACGTCACCATACTTTCAAACCGGTTCCCACCCTTTTTTTCAGCATGACTTTTGATGAAAAACGGACTTTTGGGGTTTTCATCTTATGGATCACTTGGGCTTAGATAAAAGCGGTTAAAACCCTTTTCCCCACTTGGATTTTTTTAATACTTGGTTTATTCGCAGCGCACCATTGGATAGTACGTCACCATACTTTCAAACCGGTTCCCACCCTTTTTTTCAGCATGACTTTTGATGAAAAACGGACTTTTGGGGTTTTCATCTTATGGATCACTTGGGCTTAGATAAAAGCGGTTAAAACCCTTTTCCCCACTTGGATTTTTTTAATACTTGGTTTATTCGCAGCGCACCATTGGATAGTACGTCACCATACTTTCAAACCGGTTCCCACCCTTTTTTTCAGCATGACTTTTGATGAAAAACGGACTTTTGGGGTTTTCATCTTATGGATCACTTGGGCTTAGATAAAAGCGGTTAAAACCCTTTTCCCCACTTGGATTTTTTTAATACTTGGTTTATTCGCAGCGCACCATTGGATAGTACGTCACCATACTTTCAAACCGGTTCCCACCCTTTTTTTCAGCATGACTTTTGATGAAAAACGGACTTTTGGGGTTTTCATCTTATGGATCACTTGGGCTTAGATAAAAGCGGTTAAAACCCTTTTCCCCACTTGGATTTTTTTAATACTTGGTTTATTCGCAGCGCACCATTGGATAGTACGTCACCATACTTTCAAACCGGTTCCCACCCTTTTTTTCAGCATGACTTTTGATGAAAAACGGACTTTTGGGGTTTTCATCTTATGGATCACTTGGGCTTAGATAAAAGCGGTTAAAACCCTTTTCCCCACTTGGATTTTTTTAATACTTGGTTTATTCGCAGCGCACCATTGGATAGTACGTCACCATACTTTCAAACCGGTTCCCACCCTTTTTTTCAGCATGACTTTTGATGAAAAACGGACTTTTGGGGTTTTCATCTTATGGATCACTTGGGCTTAGATAAAAGCGGTTAAAACCCTTTTCCCCACTTGGATTTTTTTAATACTTGGTTTATTCGCAGCGCACCATTGGATAGTACGTCACCATACTTTCAAACCGGTTCCCACCCTTTTTTTCAGCATGACTTGTGATGAAAAACGGACTTTTGGGGTTTTCATCTTATGGATCACTTGGGCTTAGATAAAAGCGGTTAAAACCCTTTTCCCCACTTGGATTTTTTTAATACTTGGTTTATTCGCAGCGCACCATTGGATAGTACGTCACCATACTTTCAAACCGGTTCCCACCCTTTTTTTCAGCATGACTTTTGATGAAAAACGGACTTTTGGGGTTTTCATCTTATGGATCACTTGGGCTTAGATAAAAGCGGTTAAAACCCTTTTCCCCACTTGGATTTTTTTAATACTTGGTTTATTCGCAGCGCACCATTGGATAGTACGTCACCATACTTTCAAACCGGTTCCCACCCTTTTTTTCAGCATGACTTTTGATGAAAAACGGACTTTTGGGGTTTTCATCTTATGGATCACTTGGGCTTAGATAAAAGCGGTTAAAACCCTTTTCCCCACTTGGATTTTTTTAATACTTGGTTTATTCGCAGCGCACCATTGGATAGTACGTCACCATACTTTCAAACCGGTTCCCACCCTTTTTTTCAGCATGACTTTTGATGAAAAACGGACTTTTGGGGTTTTCATCTTATGGATCACTTGGGCTTAGATAAAAGCGGTTAAAACCCTTTTCCCCACTTGGATTTTTTTAATACTTGGTTTATTCGCAGCGCACCATTGGATAGTACGTCACCATACTTTCAAACCGGTTCCCACCCTTTTTTTCAGCATGACTTTTGATGAAAAACGGACTTTTGGGGTTTTCATCTTATGGATCACTTGGGCTTAGATAAAAGCGGTTAAAACCCTTTTCCCCACTTGGATTTTTTTAATACTTGGTTTATTCGCAGCGCACCATTGGATAGTACGTCACCATACTTTCAAACCGGTTCCCACCCTTTTTTTCAGCATGACTTTTGATGAAAAACGGACTTTTGGGGTTTTCATCTTATGGATCACTTGGGCTTAGATAAAAGCGGTTAAAACCCTTTTCCCCACTTGGATTTTTTTAATACTTGGTTTATTCGCAGCGCACCATTGGATAGTACGTCACCATACTTTCAAACCGGTTCCCACCCTTTTTTTCAGCATGACTTTTGATGAAAAACGGACTTTTGGGGTTTTCATCTTATGGATCACTTGGGCTTAGATAAAAGCGGTTAAAACCCTTTTCCCCACTTGGATTTTTTTAATACTTGGTTTATTCGCAGCGCACCATTGGATAGTACGTCACCATACTTTCAAACCGGTTCCCACCCTTTTTTTCAGCATGACTTTTGATGAAAAACGGACTTTTGGGGTTTTCATCTTATGGATCACTTGGGCTTAGATAAAAGCGGTTAAAACCCTTTTCCCCACTTGGATTTTTTTAATACTTGGTTTATTCGCAGCGCACCATTGGATAGTACGTCACCATACTTTCAAACCGGTTCCCACCCTTTTTTTCAGCATGACTTTTGATGAAAAACGGACTTTTGGGGTTTTCATCTTATGGATCACTTGGGCTTAGATAAAAGCGGTTAAAACCCTTTTCCCCACTTGGATTTTTTTAATACTTGGTTTATTCGCAGCGCACCATTGGATAGTACGTCACCATACTTTCAAACCGGTTCCCACCCTTTTTTTCAGCATGACTTTTGATGAAAAACGGACTTTTGGGGTTTTCATCTTATGGATCACTTGGGCTTAGATAAAAGCGGTTAAAACCCTTTTCCCCACTTGGATTTTTTTAATACTTGGTTTATTCGCAGCGCACCATTGGATAGTACGTCACCATACTTTCAAACCGGTTCCCACCCTTTTTTTCAGCATGACTTTTGATGAAAAACGGACTTTTGGGGTTTTCATCTTATGGATCACTTGGGCTTAGATAAAAGCGGTTAAAACCCTTTTCCCCACTTGGATTTTTTTAATACTTGGTTTATTCGCAGCGCACCATTGGATAGTACGTCACCATACTTTCAAACCGGTTCCCACCCTTTTTTTCAGCATGACTTTTGATGAAAAACGGACTTTTGGGGTTTTCATCTTATGGATCACTTGGGCTTAGATAAAAGCGGTTAAAACCCTTTTCCCCACTTGGATTTTTTTAATACTTGGTTTATTCGCAGCGCACCATTGGATAGTACGTCACCATACTTTCAAACCGGTTCCCACCCTTTTTTTCAGCATGACTTTTGATGAAAAACGGACTTTTGGGGTTTTCATCTTATGGATCACTTGGGCTTAGATAAAAGCGGTTAAAACCCTTTTCCCCACTTGGATTTTTTTAATACTTGGTTTATTCGCAGCGCACCATTGGATAGTACGTCACCATACTTTCAAACCGGTTCCCACCCTTTTTTTCAGCATGACTTTTGATGAAAAACGGACTTTTGGGGTTTTCATCTTATGGATCACTTGGGCTTAGATAAAAGCGGTTAAAACCCTTTTCCCCACTTGGATTTTTTTAATACTTGGTTTATTCGCAGCGCACCATTGGATAGTACGTCACCATACTTTCAAACCGGTTCCCACCCTTTTTTTCAGCATGACTTTTGATGAAAAACGGACTTTTGGGGTTTTCATCTTATGGATCACTTGGGCTTAGATAAAAGCGGTTAAAACCCTTTTCCCCACTTGGATTTTTTTAATACTTGGTTTATTCGCAGCGCACCATTGGATAGTACGTCACCATACTTTCAAACCGGTTCCCACCCTTTTTTTCAGCATGACTTTTGATGAAAAACGGACTTTTGGGGTTTTCATCTTATGGATCACTTGGGCTTAGATAAAAGCGGTTAAAACCCTTTTCCCCACTTGGATTTTTTTAATACTTGGTTTATTCGCAGCGCACCATTGGATAGTACGTCACCATACTTTCAAACCGGTTCCCACCCTTTTTTTCAGCATGACTTTTGATGAAAAACGGACTTTTGGGGTTTTCATCTTATGGATCACTTGGGCTTAGATAAAAGCGGTTAAAACCCTTTTCCCCACTTGGATTTTTTTAATACTTGGTTTATTCGCAGCGCACCATTGGATAGTACGTCACCATACTTTCAAACCGGTTCCCACCCTTTTTTTCAGCATGACTTTTGATGAAAAACGGACTTTTGGGGTTTTCATCTTATGGATCACTTGGGCTTAGATAAAAGCGGTTAAAACCCTTTTCCCCACTTGGATTTTTTTAATACTTGGTTTATTCGCAGCGCACCATTGGATAGTACGTCACCATACTTTCAAACCGGTTCCCACCCTTTTTTTCAGCATGACTTTTGATGAAAAACGGACTTTTGGGGTTTTCATCTTATGGATCACTTGGGCTTAGATAAAAGCGGTTAAAACCCTTTTCCCCACTTGGATTTTTTTAATACTTGGTTTATTCGCAGCGCACCATTGGATAGTACGTCACCATACTTTCAAACCGGTTCCCACCCTTTTTTTCAGCATGACTTTTGATGAAAAACGGACTTTTGGGGTTTTCATCTTATGGATCACTTGGGCTTAGATAAAAGCGGTTAAAACCCTTTTCCCCACTTGGATTTTTTTAATACTTGGTTTATTCGCAGCGCACCATTGGATAGTACGTCACCATACTTTCAAACCGGTTCCCACCCTTTTTTTCAGCATGACTTTTGATGAAAAACGGACTTTTGGGGTTTTCATCTTATGGATCACTTGGGCTTAGATAAAAGCGGTTAAAACCCTTTTCCCCACTTGGATTTTTTTAATACTTGGTTTATTCGCAGCGCACCATTGGATAGTACGTCACCATACTTTCAAACCGGTTCCCACCCTTTTTTTCAGCATGACTTTTGATGAAAAACGGACTTTTGGGGTTTTCATCTTATGGATCACTTGGGCTTAGATAAAAGCGGTTAAAACCCTTTTCCCCACTTGGATTTTTTTAATACTTGGTTTATTCGCAGCGCACCATTGGATAGTACGTCACCATACTTTCAAACCGGTTCCCACCCTTTTTTTCAGCATGACTTTTGATGAAAAACGGACTTTTGGGGTTTTCATCTTATGGATCACTTGGGCTTAGATAAAAGCGGTTAAAACCCTTTTCCCCACTTGGATTTTTTTAATACTTGGTTTATTCGCAGCGCACCATTGGATAGTACGTCACCATACTTTCAAACCGGTTCCCACCCTTTTTTTCAGCATGACTTTTGATGAAAAACGGACTTTTGGGGTTTTCATCTTATGGATCACTTGGGCTTAGATAAAAGCGGTTAAAACCCTTTTCCCCACTTGGATTTTTTTAATACTTGGTTTATTCGCAGCGCACCATTGGATAGTACGTCACCATACTTTCAAACCGGTTCCCACCCTTTTTTTCAGCATGACTTTTGATGAAAAACGGACTTTTGGGGTTTTCATCTTATGGATCACTTGGGCTTAGATAAAAGCGGTTAAAACCCTTTTCCCCACTTGGATTTTTTTAATACTTGGTTTATTCGCAGCGCACCATTGGATAGTACGTCACCATACTTTCAAACCGGTTCCCACCCTTTTTTTCAGCATGACTTTTGATGAAAAACGGACTTTTGGGGTTTTCATCTTATGGATCACTTGGGCTTAGATAAAAGCGGTTAAAACCCTTTTCCCCACTTGGATTTTTTTAATACTTGGTTTATTCGCAGCGCACCATTGGATAGTACGTCACCATACTTTCAAACCGGTTCCCACCCTTTTTTTCAGCATGACTTTTGATGAAAAACGGACTTTTGGGGTTTTCATCTTATGGATCACTTGGGCTTAGATAAAAGCGGTTAAAACCCTTTTCCCCACTTGGATTTTTTTAATACTTGGTTTATTCGCAGCGCACCATTGGATAGTACGTCACCATACTTTCAAACCGGTTCCCACCCTTTTTTTCAGCATGACTTTTGATGAAAAACGGACTTTTGGGGTTTTCATCTTATGGATCACTTGGGCTTAGATAAAAGCGGTTAAAACCCTTTTCCCCACTTGGATTTTTTTAATACTTGGTTTATTCGCAGCGCACCATTGGATAGTACGTCACCATACTTTCAAACCGGTTCCCACCCTTTTTTTCAGCATGACTTTTGATGAAAAACGGACTTTTGGGGTTTTCATCTTATGGATCACTTGGGCTTAGATAAAAGCGGTTAAAACCCTTTTCCCCACTTGGATTTTTTTAATACTTGGTTTATTCGCAGCGCACCATTGGATAGTACGTCACCATACTTTCAAACCGGTTCCCACCCTTTTTTTCAGCATGACTTTTGATGAAAAACGGACTTTTGGGGTTTTCATCTTATGGATCACTTGGGCTTAGATAAAAGCGGTTAAAACCCTTTTCCCCACTTGGATTTTTTTAATACTTGGTTTATTCGCAGCGCACCATTGGATAGTACGTCACCATACTTTCAAACCGGTTCCCACCCTTTTTTTCAGCATGACTTTTGATGAAAAACGGACTTTTGGGGTTTTCATCTTATGGATCACTTGGGCTTAGATAAAAGCGGTTAAAACCCTTTTCCCCACTTGGATTTTTTTAATACTTGGTTTATTCGCAGCGCACCATTGGATAGTACGTCACCATACTTTCAAACCGGTTCCCACCCTTTTTTTCAGCATGACTTTTGATGAAAAACGGACTTTTGGGGTTTTCATCTTATGGATCACTTGGGCTTAGATAAAAGCGGTTAAAACCCTTTTCCCCACTTGGATTTTTTTAATACTTGGTTTATTCGCAGCGCACCATTGGATAGTACGTCACCATACTTTCAAACCGGTTCCCACCCTTTTTTTCAGCATGACTTTTGATGAAAAACGGACTTTTGGGGTTTTCATCTTATGGATCACTTGGGCTTAGATAAAAGCGGTTAAAACCCTTTTCCCCACTTGGATTTTTTTAATACTTGGTTTATTCGCAGCGCACCATTGGATAGTACGTCACCATACTTTCAAACCGGTTCCCACCCTTTTTTTCAGCATGACTTTTGATGAAAAACGGACTTTTGGGGTTTTCATCT
>JARLTB010000498.1:0-51153 GCA_030141615.1 Unio pictorum
AACATTTGTGTATATCGGCCTTCAGAAAGAAAGTCGTTATCAATGCTTAAGTTCTTCACATCAGCATTCAAGAAGACTTTCTGCATCAAAACTAATGATTTGCATATCATCCTTCAGAAAGAAGGTCTGCATCAATTCTAACAATCTGAATATCGGCCTTCAGAAAGAAATTCAACATCAATGCTAACAATTTATATACTGGCCTTCGGGAAGAAAGACTGTATATCGGCCTTCAAGGACGGAGGCCTACATCGATGTTAACAAGCTGTACATCTGCCTTCAGGAAGAAGCGCTGTTTTTTGTGTCGGTAAATGCCACCAATATTTCCTATTTCTAGATAAGTAATGGACTAGGATGGGCGAGGACGTTATCATTACTTTCATAATTTCCATTGTACCTCCATGTTTGTCCTTCGGTTTCTCATGATAGCTTCTTATCAAGAATGCGCAAAATCGACTCAATTTTGACAAATAAAAATTTGTATCTGGGCAGTTTATATCTACAGGTTAATGAACTGATTAGATTTTTCAGCCACTGCAAGAACTTTTAATCTTTCTAACAATTGTTAACGATTTCTTTTATTTACTCATTCTTGTTGTCGCGCCTATGCTAATAATACTTTAGGTAGACAAAAGACATTTTAGACTGGCATCATTTTCATTTATGCGTCGCTTGACTATAACCACGTTTCACTTTCTGGTCATTTCTCAACTGTGTGAATACAATTTTGAAACATTAATATTTTGCATTAATCAGCATATACCAAGTTTATCGTGTCTAGATATAACTGTTCGTTTTCAAGAACGAGCAGGGTAAACGTAAATCATGTCGAACTATAACTAAAAATTGCCAATCTTTTTTTATTGCGGGCGAATGCAAGACTTGCCAATATTACGCAGTGGTGGCACGCGTGTTTTAAAGAATAAAATCAAATTCTTAAGAAATATTTGTTGGCTTATACTATGTAGGAATGACAAAATTTTAAATAAATCATAAAAAGGAATGTATGTTATTTACACCGTTGAAAACAAAAGAACGATGTATTTAATGTATGCGTTTAATAAATGAGTCGTAATAGCAGTATTGATTTTTAATTCAAATCACTTAGAAGATTATTAGTTTGGAAAGGGCCACGCCACCAGAGCTCAGATCTCACAGTCTGTTATCAATAACGAATCAGTTCCACGTAATGACGTATCGTTATCCCCATCAATTATGGATCCTACCGAGCGGGTAATGGGGTAAGAAGATTCATTAATATGATCCCCATTTTGTTGCCCCGACGATGTATTATTTACTGCAGCTGATATGCCCACCATTGGGGTCAAATTTCTTTGTTGCATTTGTGTTGTAATGTGAATTAAATTAACTCGCATTAACAAACTAAGGCAGCGTATTACATGGCTAATTATCTACTTAGTGCAGTCATATTCAAGTTACTGCATATGCGTAAATAAGTCCATAAAGTCTGTGTCAATCGCAACACACTCGGGCCTTTCCGTGATTGATCAAAAACATATTCCGGAAATCATGTCATTGATATTTGCCACCATTACATATACCTGTATATTGTGTAACAAATGACGTCGTGTGCACATCACATAGTTTGTTAAGAGTGATTCGACTGAGATGATTTATTTCTTGGCAGAAACATTCTCGAGAACTTTCTTTTTCTAGATTTAGGCAAATCATTCCATCCAGATAATATAATGAAATAAACATGGGTTTGCTATGCCAGGTGTAAATTTTGTGTGTACCTTAGTCTCCATGATTGTATGGCTATTTCACCCTTTTTACGCCATATCAGCAAAACAACCCACCTGGAATTGTTTCTTAATAATCCATGCTTTTGGATTCATGACAGAGCTTTGAGGATGATTTCGGATTTAATTCACAATACATTAAGATTATTTCAAATGTCGGGAAATAAATTATTTATTTAATATAACTAAACGTGCTGGTTGTGTTTTTCTTAGTCTTTAGTTTAAGACCATAGAATCGTAACAATATATGAAATGCACCAGTATCACGGTTTGCGTCCGCTAAATAATTAAGGCAAAATTATTATTTTCCTCTACCAAATTCTGTCCGCGCTGATTTGCAGTCAGACATTGTAAGTGTAATGCCTGATCATGTATATGGTGGACAGCCTTGACTATATCAGGCAAAATATTTAAAAGTTTCAACCAGTATAGAAAGATCACATTGTGAAATATTGCACGGTAATATGTCTCCATTAAAACATGGAGGTAGAAACTGCATAGTTGCAGTCAAAGGCTTTAAAACCATTCGGTTTCTCGAACTGAAGTAGTATGTCAATTTTATAAAAAGAAATGTATACATAAATGCTGACAAAATACCTCCTTATTTCACTCTTTAGATAATCGAAAATACGTTTACTCTATTTTATATTCCTGTTCAGAAATATAAGTAACGATTTTAATCTCTTATTATAAACCCTTTGTGATGCTCAGTATCGAAGGCTTCGTTGTATCAAGAAAAGCAGTATTAACATGTGAGTACCTTTAGACGTTATACTGTGCTGAATATACCGTTATACTGTGCTGAATATACCGTTATACCGTGCTGAATATACCGTTATACCTTGCTGAATATACCGTTATACCTTGCTGAATATACCGTTATACTGTGCTGAATATACCGTTATACTGTGCTGAATATACCGTTATACCGTGCTGAATATACCGTTATACCTTGCTGAATATACCGTTATACCTTGCTGAATATACCGTTATACCTTGCTGAATATACCGTTATACTGTGCTGAATATACCGTTATACCGTGCTGAATATACCGTTATACCGTGCTGAATATACCGTAATAGCGTGGACTTAACTCCAATTTTCAGGATGCAATATACTGTATGATGGGGGGGGGGGTCGACATGAAATTATTTTTGCAAGTTTTCTCGTATACCGAGACTGGAGGAGCCTGAGACTCGAATCCACGCGGATAGAGGTGAGATAGCAGTGATCTGTAAATGCGAGCGCTTTTGACCAATCGGTCCCCCAGGACCCCCGTACTGATCGCATTTTTGCAACCTACACCGTTCTAGTAACCATGATGAAATGAACTAAGAATGCTAAAATTAGTATCCTCCAGCCATATTACTAAACGTGAATGCTTACGTTTCTCAGAAGCCATGCAGCTGTTACTAACATTTCTCTCATATCTACAAATGTGTAAGATTGGTCAATCACCTGTGTAAATAATGTTACCTGACACTGTGAGGTAATCGCTGTCATGGCTCAAAATGCTCTTTGCAGTTTTGATTACGGCCAGGTGCTTTAAATTTTGTCAAAGTGTTGATCATTTATTTAACTTCAATTATACTGACACTGTTATGAAAGGCCTGAACCATCTGGCAGAGCGAGGCTTTATCCCTACTTTTATAAACGCATAGAATGAATGAAAGTTAACTCATACTCAAATAAACACCTATTCAGAAATCCTAATTAAGAGTATCTGACAATCTGATTGCATTTCAGGCATGCAGCGATATAGATTGATGGTCTCTCAACCGTTGAAAATCGCGGTCTCTTTGTCTGTAGTAACCTATCAGAATAAGTGTTTCATATCGTATTAGAGAAGGTTATCGTTATAAACGATGCGAGCGTATGTATGTGATTTAGCTTTAACAATTTTTCAATCACATCGCTACGATGTATGTCGTGTGACAGTTTGCAGTGATGTATAGCACTGGGGCATCATGCCGCAGACATGTAGCATAATGTCCCACAAAGTTATATTATCCTCACACCAGGCCGACCAGTCCTAACACTAACCTCTTAATGCTGAGCGCCAAGCGAGGCAGCTGTTAGTACCATGTTTGTTAGTCTTTGATATGACTCGGCCAGAGATTGAAACCCACAAACTTCTGCATCCTAGGTAAACGTTTTTCGTTATAAAGTTTAAGTTTGTCACTTTCGAAAATCTGAAAACGAATTTGATGGGTGAATCTTAAGCTTAAAAAAAACAAGACTTAATATGTACATTTGTCTGATCTCTTTTTCTCCGTAATCTCTGTTTAATCAAAATAAATATAGTTTAAATTTTACATGTAAATCAGGAAGCGCAAGGACAAAGAAGTCGTGGATTATAACTATACCATTCAATGTATCGGACAGTCTGTGTCTGAGTTAAAGTTTTGAGCTCAAAAGTTTCGTTACTATGGTGACTGTTCCGGAATTGATACGGACAGCTATCATATCCACGATAATCGGCTGACACCAGTTTCTGAGGGCTGCTCTGGTATAGGAACATGGCTAATCTGATGATAAATTAGCAATACATTTGTGTAAACAGAGAAGATAATAAAAAAATCAACCGACTCCGAACACGTGATGAGGATATTATTGGTCTTACGTTGGTAACAATAGACGGGTTCAAAGAGCCCGTGCATTAATTCCTAAATATGCCTACATAATTCACTTAGCAGTCTGTTGATACAGATAGCTTTGATAAGGAATCGTCTGGCTCTTCCATTTCACGAACACTTACTTCGAAATGGATGAAGAAGAAACAAAACTCAGTCAAGGTCCATCGGCTCTGCTTTATTTTAAAACATCTAGAAAATATTACAAAAGATAAAGAGCAAGTGATATTGTGTCAGTTCTAATCAGTACCGGATTGGCTATAAGCACTGAAAATATTATCCACCCACCCCACCACCGTAAAAATAAAATAAAAACAATATTAAAAGCTAAAGAAGTGGGAAAATACATGATGCCAAATACTCGTACATGTATATCGAAATGGTAATACATAATTCATTCAATTTTATCATGAACAATTCATTTTGTTTTCTTCTGATGCCCCTGTGATGCAGGTGCCATAAACACGTGCATATCGTGCTTAATGGGTAGTTCGGCACTGATAGTAATGAGATTTGTTGTTGTTGTTATGTGTTGTTGTTGTTGTTGTTGTTGTTGTTGTTGTTGTTGTTGTAGGGTTCAATACCGTTTTCAGCACAATATATGCTGTACATGCCGGCCAGTAAAAACGGTGGAGGAAGAACCTGGGAAAACCGCAGAAAGAACCACCGACCCACGAGACGCTACTTGCACGCTTTCTTACATACCCACATTGGCTGAATCAGAGACTCGAACCCACGCAGACAGAGGTGAGATGGCAGTGATCCGCAACCGTGAGCGTTTAAAACCACTCGGCCATTTGGGACCCATTCAATGAGAATATCCTTTCATATAATGTATTCATATACTGCATGCACAGTTTTCATCTTTACAGCTGACACATTTCTTCTTCGTAAATGCGTATTTTACTTCAGCAAAATCACATTAGAAAACATAATCCGTCCAAACCTGACTATAGAGCTAAAACATATAAAAAGCAGAGAACAAAAAGAAGAAATAATTTTGTACGTTTTATGTCATTCTGTAAGCATAGAAAAATCCTATTTGCAAGAGATCGATGAAGGTGTTGGTAAATATAATCTGAAGAGGACGTGTTTGATTCTTTGATAACGTTTACGTCGAATAGATATGAGCCTAACTATATTAAAAGATAAGGACAAAAATAATCAAAACACTTGTACGAGTGGGTGAGTGTACTTATTGATTTGCAAATATTGCACACTTCTCACTATGTTATCTAATATATTCTAGATGCAATAAACTCCTTGATTTATTTCACACTGATATCTCGTTATACATGACACATCATACTTAACCAAATATTATGATCTAAATAGCAACCCTATTTCACCAGGGGGTGAATGTGACGATATTTGGTTCTATATTGTGAAAGAGGGGTGATATTTTCATATTAATCTTTGGTTAAATTTAGGCTGTCGTACATCACCTCATATCAATTTCGGTGTAATTTGTTTTTTCAAGAAATCGATTGGAGAAGGAATGTTTTAGATGACGTTGTGTAAAATGTGCAATATTACCAAAATATCGTTGTGCGTCCGCTTTTCCTTCATTTTCGCTTACCAGTAAGTATATTGTAAAAATTAGTATATGACCTAACTTGTGGATTACCTTGAACACAAGATAATGGCTGCTATAGTTCAAATCAAACATGTTAGTAAAGTTCACACTTTGTCACTAAGAAAGAGAATATTAAAGGAATAACGTGCCGACCTTTTATTAACTAGATCTCTTCGTATGAGTTCATTTGTTTTGATCACTTGACAATGTGGCGTCGGCGTTCGCCTGACTCCATATAGAGTAGTGCAACGTAGAGAGCATACTAAGCATGGAACCAGACTAGTCATTTTGTTGACTTGTCTTGAAGTAGATGCATATATTCAGGTATAATCAAATTCTCAAAGACGATTGGTTGATTGGTTAAAACAGCACTTTTAAAGCATCAGTGACTATATATTGCCGAAGCAATTACAGGATAGTGCCTTTTCCAACGACACAGTATGGTATGGTATGATATATTAAAAAAACGGAAGCTGACGCTACTCGATCCGGCACCGCAGGGTCAAAATTTGAGGTGAAATGCCAAATAATTGCAAAGTCGGCAATTCAGGCTTGAATTAATTTTTTTTTTAAATTAGCTATAACCCAATTGCAGAGGAAATGTATATTATTATCCCAGTCAGTCCTAATACATTTCATAAGCATCAGACGGTATAATGAAAAAGGATATATATGGACAACATCATATATGCTGAGGAGGAAATAAGGGATCTGTGTTCGTTGTAGTTTTCTTGTCATGCTTCCATTTATCTAGCAAATGGAACGATACCCTTTTTTCATTTGTAAAGCAATAAGGCATTTTTATCCAGAACAAAATGAAAAGGATAGATTTATCCAAAAGTATTGTTGAACAGAAAGTTTTAATTTGACTCTTTCACTTGATGTAATTAAACAACATATTTTTTTTCCAGTAGCAATAATATTAACCAGTTCAAAGAATAACTATGTGTTTAAATTAATTACAGGAGTTACTCTAACGTACATATTAGTATAAACAGAGAGATATCAAAGGAAGAAATGCGTTTAATCTCTTATATTAAGACAGTTTCAGGTCAATCAAATTTTCAGAATGAATGTTTGCAAAATAGAAACATTTCTTTTGCATAACTGGCATGCAGATATTCTTCAGAACTGTTGCATCAGATTCTTGTATAAATTGAAAATGTAAAGAATTCCATTACGAGCCAATGAAAATAGTTTAACCGGCTTTGAGAAACTTGGCATGCTGAATTCAACAACTTCTTAAGTCAGCGACATCTTGTGCCGTACCCGTAAAGTGGTGGTGGGGTGATCGGTGGGTGGCTGGTAGTTGTTTCGCAGTATGAAATAGATGATTAACATATTAAGTCATTTGTGATGGTATGTATGTATGTATGTATGTATGTATGTATGTATGTATGTATGTATGTATGTATGTATGTATGTATGTATGTATGTATGTATGTATGTATGTATGTATGTATGTATGTATGTATGTATGTATGTATGTATGTACGTATATATTATAGCATAAGCAAGCCTACAGAAGCATCATTTAAATCGCTTTAAAATTTTATGTTAAAGCCCCTCATTTTTGTTTAGAGAAAAATGCTAATTTCTACCAAATCGTAGTATGTCAAAGAACTCATGGAAGCACACGAAAATCTAGTTCAGCGAGACCAATTTAGGAAACAATTCAGTGCTGTCATACAGTGTCAAAGATAAGAGGGAAATCACCGAAAAGCGGCGAAAAACTCAGTAACCCTGAAGACTTCCATGTCAATGTTTTAAAAACATATTTTATCTTGTAAACAATGTAAACAGCACTAGCGCAGTGGCAGGTTATCAAGGTTTTGTTCCCTTTAAAACATTCCGCTTTTGCATAGGTTGTTAATTGTTTCAAATTTTTCAAATAATAGGACAGAGGAGAATTAACAATGTATCATAATAATGTTTATTCTTTAAATAATATTCGTTAAAAGAACATTATAAATATAGACTTGATTGTAACATTTTTGATCTGTCATAAGTACAGTAAGTTCTGAAGCATATGTTTTACACTTGTATTTTGTTTTCATTTTGCGATTTTAAAGGCGATTCGGCAGATTTTTTTCTGGAGAGGACTTTGCCGGTGTATTACATCAGGGAGATAATCCGATGGTTGTCTCAGTATCGTATGTTCCCTTTCCGCTTGGCCATGGTCATTAGAGACAAATCCAATAATGACAACGAACCTTTTGGTGGGAGGGGAATAAGATCACGACTTAGATCTGGGTTTGATTTAAGTGAGGGAAAGCTCTAAAGATTTTATGTATTTTAAGTGAGGGGAAAGTCTCTCTCTCTCTCTCTCTCTCTCTCTCTCTCTCTCTCTCTCTCTCTCTCTCTCTCTCTCTCTCTCTCTCTCTCTCTCTCTCTCTCTATATATATATATATATATATATATATATATATATATATATATATATATATATATATATATATATATATATATATATATATATATATATATATATATATATATATATATATATATATATATATATATATATATATATATATATATCTAGCAGGGGCATGACACTGCTGAGACGCCTAGATAACGTCCGGATACAGTGTATTTGTGTGCAAGCATATCAATGTAATATACTGAAGCGAGTGGATAGATACGGCTATATGCAGAGAAGCCGATATAGTTTCTCTTCTTGTTAATATAAGCATTTCTCTTCTTCTAAATACAAGTATTTCTCTCCTGTTAACATAAGTATTTATCAGAATTCAAGAGCACATGGCAGTAATGTTTTTACATAACAGTGTAAGAATAATTAATGTACAAGAGACAAAACGATCAAAAGGAAGTGGAAAATGTCTTTAAAGCTAACTTTTTTCTGGAAATTGCTGGACACGAACATTAGTATTCATGACTCATTGTGTCTGTTTATCCAAGACATTTTTTCATGTGCAGTTTTTCTTTCTTCCAGAAACCGTAGCTTTCTGCTTCATAACAAATCTCTAAATCAACGCTAGTTTATGACAGAAATAAAGGTGACATTGTGCTATTGATCAGAAGAAGAATTCATTAAAGACAAATATTGCTAGGCAAATTTGTATATTTTATACACGGATGCTAAACAAATCTTTATATATATATATATATATATATATATATATATATATATATATATATATATATATATATATATATATATATATATATATATATATATATATATATACATGGATGCTAAGCAAATTAGCATCCTATGTACACGGATGTTAGGCAAATCAATATTATTATGCACTGCTAAGCAAATTTGCATAATATGTACACGGATACTAGGCATTAAGAGGTCAGTGTTAGGACTGGTCGCCTGGTGTCAGGATAATGTGACTGGGTGGGACATCATGCTACATGTCTGCGGCATGATGCACCAATGCTAGACCTCACTATAAACTGCCTCACTGCAAACATCGTAGTGAAATGACTGTAAAATTGTTAAAGCTACGTTAAAAATCCAATCACACAGACACGGATGCTAGGCAAATCTATATTATTATACACGGATTCTAGTTAAATTTGTATTATATATATATATATATATATATATATATATATATGTATATATATATATATATATATATATATATATATATATATATATATATATATATATATATATATATATATATATATATATATATATATATATATATATATGTATATATATATATGTATATATATATATATATATATATATATATATATATATATATATGTATATATATATATCTTTATGCTAAGACATTCTGTGTACTATATACACGGATGTTTTACCATTATGTATATCATATACACGGACGTTAAACCATTATGTATATTATAGGCACAAAATCATTTCATTCTCTGGACTGTCTAATATATCTCATTGTTACATCATTTTCTAAAGTAAGACGACACATTTTTTCCTTGTCTTTCACGAAGATAGTAAGAGTAATTAGTTAATTTAATCTTTTAGCGGTTTTACGGTGAAGACGTTTATTATTATAAGATACAATATGAACAGTGCATATATTTACGGTAAGTATTATTATCATCATTGTTATTTGTAGTATATAAATTGGGGAAAATGTGATTTTTCTAGCGGTTGTTTCTTTCATTCTACGTGTATTATAAATATCTTGATCAAGCTTATTTTTGGCAATTATTTTCTGTGTTTGTTGACCAGGGAGTCAGTATTCTCTTGCCTATTTCTAATAATTATCTTAATTGCTTGCTGACGGGGAAGTCAATATTCTCATGCTTATTTCAAACAATAATTAATAGTGTTTGTTCACCGGGGAGTCAAAATTCTCGTGCTTATTTCAAACAATAAATATCAATGTTTATTGACCTGGGAGTCAATATTCTCGTGCTTATTTCAAACAATACTTATTAGTGTTTGTTGACCGGGGAGTCAATATCCTCGTGCTTATTGGAAGCAATAATTATTAGTGTTTGTTGACCAGGGAAATAAATATTTTCATACATACGTTTTTTTATGACATAGAGAGGTAGCATCGTTAAGAATAATTAAAGCGAGTAGCTATGCAAAGAATAGAAACAAATGCTTTCAGCTGCCAAATCGTAATAAAACATAGGTATATATATTCATGATCTATAATTAATTGATTAATTATTTCATTATGTGTATGTATTAGTATTAGATTAGGGCATTGATCTGTTGCCAACCTTATAAAGAGTAATACAATGACTGCAATCATGGCATGTAAAAACTATTGCGTCTGAGACATGTAGGAAGCACAATTGAATTTCGCGACCATTGGAACTTTCATATGCAGTTTGCCTTGTCTAATTATTATCTTGGTCCAACTTACATTATCTGGCTTAAGATAAAATAAAACGGCAATAAATAAAAATAAAAGCAAACCAAATCGGAGGAATTTGTGTACCGTATTCGTGTCATAATACGGATTCATGTGCAATCCATATGTCAATAATAGAAGATTCTTTTGTTGAAATCTCATATTTTTCTTTCTTAAAACCAGTTCAGTCTATATCATAAATGAACTATCAATTTATTAGTACATATCATAAATGAAATATCGATCTTTTTATGTACATCTGAAAATAATGAATTAATCATCTGAACAATCATCCAACACAGATAAGATTCAAACACAGATAAAACACCCACATCATCCAACTCAAATAAGAACCACACGTCATCCAACACCAGTCACAGTCACACATCATCTAAAACAGATGAAACAAACACTTTCCAACACTGATATCAATCACACACCATCCAACACAAAATACAATCACACACCATATAAGACGGATAACAATCACACACCATCCAACATAGATAACAATCACACACCATCCAACACAGATAACAATCACACACCATCCAACAACGATAACAATCACACATGATACAAAACAGAAATCACGTTGTTCACAAATTTAAAATCATTAAATATTTATTGTTTCGTATTGCGTTCCTTTTTTAAAATTGTTTTGAGATTAGTGTGGCCTTCAAATCCATTTTTATTTGAATTGAACGATGGCCCATAGATTGACTAATGAAATCATGCTTCAGAGATTGACTACTAGTACCATGGTTCAGAGATTGATTAATGACACCATGTGTAACAGAATTGTTACCGAGAGGAGGGTGGATTAAATGAACAATACAAACACAATTTGTGAAAGAAAATATAAATTTATGTAATAAATTATAAATGAAAAAAAATACAGATGTAACAACACAATAACTCATGCACTCAACCCACAATTACACTCACAACCATTCACAATACATGAATAAATTAAATAATACAAAAGGAATCACAAATGTAAAGGGATCTCTTGGATTATACACAGATCCAAGGATCCTTTACGAAAGTTAAATAAATGCAAGTATGATTTACGAAAAAAATAAACACAAACGACAAACTATCTATCGCACGATGGATTGCGATAACTAGCACGATCATATACTTGTATTCAATCAAGTTGCTAGCTTTTATTGATATCTATGTGATCACTTGAAATATTATTGTGATCTGACATAAGCATGCAAATACAACAATGTATTAAATTATATTACAATTTCAATACACCTATGTGTCTCCCCTGTATAACCGCACAATTCAGCAACAGTTGAATCGTCTCCCAGTTTCCCCGAGAACCGAGGGTTGACCAATACTATTATCGGACGTTACCCTTCACGGATCCACCACAGTTATACGTTCAGACAGCATACAACATCTACCCGAACCAACGGTTCCTCACTCCCCTAGATGTCTACCCGGACGTTTTACAACTCTAAGACAGCTCCGACACTCGGACTTCTAGCTTTCCGGATATTTACACGTTACACAGATGTTGACGAACAGACAGTTCGACACACAGACAGATACTTCAATTCCGTTTGCACAAATTAACGGCACAAGCACATTCAGATATTTATACAGAGATGTTCCAGAACAAACAATAGATGTCCCACAACAAATCAGACGATATCAAAGACGTTTATCAAAAGATGGTATCAGATGTGTTAACAGCTACGGTATCAACGATGTTATTAGCAGCTACGGTATCAACGATGTTATTAGCAGCTACGGTATCAGAAACATTGTAACAACTACGTTAGCAGCTACGGTATCAGAGACGGTATCAACGATGTTATTAGATGCGCTATCAGTGATGTACTTCTACGGTATCAACGACGGAATCAGCTATAATAAACAAAACCAGACTAATAATAGTTGTCTCAAAAATAATCTAAGCTGTAGATTACGATATTTCATTTAAAGTCTAAAAGTGACTAGTAATTCCAAATATTCCACGTTCATTGCAATAAAGGCATCATTATACGAAATGATAATCTGAATAAAATTCACAATAAAACGAAATGTAAATTTAACACTCACCCCTTTGGCTGGAGATTGCAAGACGAGGTTATCTATCCTTTGATTAGATATTTTGGTTCCCGTAAATAATTATGAGAAATACTTCGCCTTATATACTCTCAATAGGTGAACATAAATCACATCGAGCCTGCCGTGCACCACGTAAAACGAGTATTTCGGATTTCATGTAAATTACAAATTGGCACATGCAAATCGTTACACGCCACTTAATCACCCCAGGTAATGCGTGTACGACGAAATCAAGAAAATGGTGAGTTTCGTTTGCAAATCAAATACAACAAAAATCAGTTCAATTTTCGCCTAATTCTGTGACAATACCTCCCCCCTAAGAATAAAAATGTACACATTTTTAAAACTAACACAGAATAGAAGAAAAATAACTACTGATGATATCTTACAACATTTACACTGGTTATACTACAAACTGGATTTTATTACTGGGCAAATTCATGCAAATTTCCCATCATGCCCTACTCAAGTAGTCTGCGCCTATATTTTCAACTCCCCTTATTGACATTGTCGCTCTGTCTCTTGATGTATAACTTGAGCATATTCGCATGGAATGTTTTTACATTACCGTCCATGTCAATTTTATAGTCCATGTCACCTTTTACTTCTTTAACTTCATATGGACCTTTCCACTGGACTAATAACTTATTCGAACTCGTTGGAAGAAGCAATAGCACCTGATCTCCCACAAGAAATTTCCTATTACGCGCTCTGCGGTTGTAATACTTGGCATATCTACGCCCCGATTTAATCAATTCGTCACGTGCCATCTGGCATGTACTCTCAAGTTTATTTCTTAGATCTAACACGTACTGGTAAGTCGTTTTTATTTCCTCGTTCGCGACATCACCAGTCCATAGTTCGCGTAGTATCCGCATCGGGCCTCGAACTGTCCTACCGTACAACAGTTCGAAGGGTGAAAACCCTAAACTTTCCTGCGGTACTTCACGGTACGCGAACAGAACAGCGTTTAAATAACGGTCCCAGTCTTGCGGACGTTCCGCGCACATCTTTCGTAGCATGCTTTTGAGGGTACCATTAAACTTCTCTACCAGTCCATTGCACATCGGATGGTATGGGGTAGTGTTTAGCTGTTTGATGGATAACAGTCTACTTATTTCACCCATGAGGTCAGAGGTGAATTGGGCACCACAATCAGTGAGGATTTCCTCTGGCACCCCTACCCTACTGAAGATATCAACTAATGCTTCAGCTACCCTTTCCGTTTCAATAGTTGGTAACGCTACGGCTTCGGGGTATCTGGTTGCGTAATCAACCAGAGTAAGTATGTACCGATTCTTTCTTTCGGTAACCGGGTGTATTGGTCCTACAATATCTACTGCCACTCTTTTAAACGGTGTATCTATTAATGGCATCTGTCCCAAGGGCACCCTTGTGACCCTTCCCTTACAGACGGTTTTCTGACATACGTCGCACGACCTACAGAACCGTGTGACATCGCCATTAACACCTGGCCAGTAGAATTCAGCGACTACCCTGCTAGTGGTCTTAGCCTTACCTAGGTGTCCTGCCATGCTTGACTCATGCGCCACCCTAAGTACTTGAGATCTATATCTCTGGGGTACGACCACTTGCCAATACTTCTTACCCTCCCGAGCGCTAAACTCCCTATGAATTAATCCGTTCTTGCGTACGAATCTAGAGCTACCCCCACGCTTGCAATGTTTAATCGCGCCGGACGTGATTTTCTCAACAATTGTTCTGATGGATTCATCACGTTCTTGCTCTTGTTTGAAATCATCGCGGGAAATTCCTGAGATCGATTCAGGGACTATTAATTTACGAAACGCGGTTTTCTCTCGCCGTGTTTGCGCTCGCGTTTCGACTGCCTGGGCCAAAGGTATTTTAAAATCGGCCATGGTTGGAAGACGGGAACCTTCAACATTACCGATCGTCAGATCGTAAATAGGATTGTCCATACAAAGGGCATCAACAGTTCCCGTTAAGAAAGGTGTTTTTACTGTGATCCTTGCTACGGGAATGCGACCCATCGTCTGATCAAGTAACATACATGGGGATTCCCACCCGAGCATTTGGTTATCCTGCACGAGACTACGTTTGATCACTACGCCCGTACAACCAGTGTCACGCAATACCACGACTTCTCGACCGTTGACAAACCCTCTCGCGGTTGGTACACGCGCTTCAGGAAATAAACACGTGCCAAGCGAATGAATACAAGGTTCTACCTGTACGATGTTATCAGTTATACCTTTACTTTGTATAGCCACTGCTACCTTATGTATAAGTGCCTTTCTTTTAGGACAGTCTTTTTGAACATGACCCAATGCATTACACAAGAAACACCGCACACGCTGAAAAACTGGATTCCCAACTGACCTTTTTACCTCAGCTGATTTTACAGGCTCCCTAGGCATAGGTCTTACAGACTGGTTTCCAGACTTAAAATCTTTTAAAACCACGTTCTGGGTTCCCCCATGAGCTTCGGCAAATAAATCGGCTTGCTTAGCCATATCTTTTACGTTCGTGAAGACTTTCTCCTTCAGAAATTGATCTAATTCTCGCCCAACTGTATTAAATAATTGATCTCTGAGCAAGAAATCAGTCAACCCTTCAAACGTTTTCACCGCTTTGCCGCATTCAATCCACCGCTCAAAATAGTTCGCAATTCTGACGGTGAACTGACCAAAGGTTTCTCCCTTATCGGGCTTGCTATACCTGAACTTTTTACGGAAACCCTGTTCAGTGAGCTCGTACCTTTTGAGAAGTGCTTCCTTTAGGACGTCGTACTTAAACACATCGTCCCTAGGAAGTCGCGAGTATACATCCAGTGCTTTACCTTTTAATAAAGCACTCAGATGCAGCGCCCAGTCATTTTGACTCCACTTCTGGTTTTCGGCATACCGCTCAAACCGATGAAGATAACTATCTATGTTATCTTTTTCATCGTCAAAGGGAGGTAATTTGGGGCCCCTTAATTTGCTAAAGGCAGAATTGTGTTCTCTTCCAGATGTCGCTAATTCTACCTTACGCTCATGATCCCGTTGCTTTGCTTTCTCATCTAACTCTATTCGCTTTTGCTCCGCTTCCATTTCCCATCCTATCCTATCCTTTTCGGCCTGCTTCTCTAATTCTATCTTTTCCTTCTCTAATCCTATCTTTTCCCTCTCAAAGGCCCATTTCCTATCTTCGGATTCCCTTTCTAATTCCCGTTTCCTTTCATCAGATTCCCTTTCTAATTCCCTTGACCTTGCCCTTTCTTCCTTTTCTAATTCCCTTGCCCTTGCCCTTTCTTCCCTTTCCCGGGCTTGTTCTTCTTGAATAAATTTCCTTAAGCTTTCACCTTCATATCCAAATTCTTTGCCTAAGGCAACCAAGTCCTTAAGGGATGACATGACAATTGTAATATGAATATAGATATATAACCAAACCAATACTTTAAACACGTTTATACTGGACACACGGACCTAGGTAAACTAAACAAAAATAAACTCCAACTAGAGTATTATCTTAACAGAAGGTCACGCTCAAATATAAACATTAAATGTATACCTTCACAAAAATGATTGACAGTTCACTTAATCCAACGATCCCACTTCTGACACCATGTGTAACAGAATTGTTACCGAGAGGAGGGTGGATTAAATGAACAATACAAACACAATTTGTGAAAGAAAATATAAATTTATGTAATAAATTATAAATGAAAAAAAAATACAGATGTAACAACACAATAACTCATGCACTCAACCCACAATTACACTCACAACCATTCACAATACATGAATAAATTAAATAATACAAAAGGAATCACAAATGTAAAGGGATCTCTTGGATTATACACAGATCCAAGGATCCTTTACGAAAGTTAAATAAATGCAAGTATGATTTACGAAAAAAATAAACACAAACGACAAACTATCTATCGCACGATGGATTGCGATAACTAGCACGATCATATACTTGTATTCAATCAAGTTGCTAGCTTTTATTGATATCTATGTGATCACTTGAAATATTATTGTGATCTGACATAAGCATGCAAATACAACAATGTATTAAATTATATTACAATTTCAATACACCTATGTGTCTCCCCTGTATAACCGCACGATTCAGCAACAGTTGAATCGTCTCCCAGTTTCCCCGAGAACCGAGGGTTGACCAATACTATTATCGGACGTTACCCTTCACGGATCCACCACAGTTATACGTTCAGACAGCATACAACATCTACCCGAACCAACGGTTCCTCACTCCCCTAGATGTCTACCCGGACGTTTTACAACTCTAAGACAGCTCCGACACTCGGACTTCTAGCTTTCCGGATATTTACACGTTACACAGATGTTGACGAACAGACAGTTCGACACACAGACAGATACTTCAATTCCGTTTGCACAAATTAACGGCACAAACACATTCAGATATTTATACAGAGATGTTCCAGAACAAACAATAGATGTCCCACAACAAATCAGACGATATCAAAGACGTTTATCAAAAGATGGTATCAGATGTGTTAACAGCTACGGTATCAACGATGTTATTAGCAGCTACGGTATCAACGATGTTATTAGCAGCTACGGTATCAGAAACATTGTAACAACTACGTTAGCAGCTACGGTATCAGAGACGGTATCAACGATGTTATTAGATGCGCTATCAGTGATGTACTTCTACGGTATCAACGACGGAATCAGCTATAATAAACAAAACCAGACTAATAATAGTTGTCTCAAAAATAATCTAAGCTGTAGATTACGATATTTCATTTAAAGTCTAAAAGTGACTAGTAATTCCAAATATTCCACGTTCATTGCAATAAAGGCATCATTATACGAAATGATAATCTGAATAAAATTCACAATAAAACGAAATGTAAATTTAACACTCACCCCTTTGGCTGGAGATTGCAAGACGAGGTTATCTATCCTTTGATTAGATATTTTGGTTCCCGTAAATAATTATGAGAAATACTTCGCCTTATATACTCTCAATAGGTGAACATAAATCACATCGAGCCTGCCGTGCACCACGTAAAACGAGTATTTTGGATTTCATGTAAATTACAAATTGGCACATGCAAATCGTTACACGCCACTTAATCACCCCAGGTAATGCGTGTACGACGAAATCAAGAAAATGGTGAGTTTCGTTTGCAAATCAAATACAACAAAAATCAGTTCAATTTTCGCCTAATTCTGTGACACCATGGTTCAGAGATTGACTACTACTATCATGGCACACTGATTGACTAATTGAAGCATGGCTTATAGATTGACTAATTTTACCATGACTCATAGATTGACTAGTTGAACCATGACTCATAGATTGACTAATGGTACCATGGTTCATAGATTGACTAATGGCACCATGGTTCAGAGATTGACTACTAGTATCATGACTCATAGATTGACTAATGGTACCATGGTTCATATACTGACTAATGGCTCCATGGTTCAGAGATTGACTACTAGTATCATGACTCATAGATTGACTAATGGTACCATGGTTCATATACTGACTAATGGCTCCATGGTTCAGATATTGACTACTAGTATCATCACTCATAGATTGACTAATGGTACCATAGTTCATATACTGACTAATGGCTCCATGTTTCAGAGATTGACTACTAGTATCATGACTCATAGATTGACTAATGGTACCATGGTTCATATACTGACTAATGGCTCCATGGTTCAGATATTGACTACTAGTAGCATAACTCATAGATTGACTAATGGTACCATGATTCATATACTGACTAATGGCTCCATGGTTCAGATATTGACTACTAGTATCATGACTCATAGATTGACTAATGGTACCATGGTTCATATACTGACTAATGGCTCCATGGTTCAGATATTGACTACTAGTATCATGACTCATAGATTGACTAATGGTACCATGATTCATATACTGACTAATGGCTCCATGGTTCAGATATTGACTACTAGTATCATGACTCATAGATTGACTAATGGTACCATGATTCATATACTGACTAATGGCTCCATGGTTCAGATATTGACTACTAGTATCATGACTCATAGATTGACTAATGGTACCATGATTCATATACTGACTAATGGCTCCATGGTTCAGATATTGACTACTAGTATCATGAATCATAGATTGACTAATGGTACCATGATTCATATACTGACTAATGGCTCCATGGTTCAGAGATTGACTACTAGTATCATGACTCATAGATTGACTAATGGTACCATGATTCATATACTGACTAATGGCTCCATGGTTCAGAGATTGACTACTAGTATCATGACTCATAGATTGACTAATGGTACCATGATTCATATACTGACTAATGGCTCCATGGTTCAGAGACTGACTACTAGTAGCATGGCTCATATACTGACTAATGGCTCCATGATTCAGAGATTGTCGTTAAATCAAAGTTGTACGTGTAGGCATTTTCAAAGGGATATAAAACGTTGGCAGTGTGTGTGTGTGTGTGTGTGTGTGTGTGTGTGTGTGTGTGTGTGTGTGTGTGTGTGTGTGTGTGTGTGTGTATGTGTGTGTTTGTGTGTGTGTTTGTGTGTGTGTGATGGTGGGGTGGGGTGTTGGTTGGTGTGCTGTGTTTGATTGTGGGTGTTCTTGTGGGTGTAGTTATATTAGTATGTGGTGTTGTGTGTATGTGATTCCGTGTGTGTGTGTGTGTTTATGTGTGTGTGTGTGTGTGTGTGTGTGTGTGTGCAAATATCTTGACTAGTGAAAGTCTGCATTTGTTTCATAAATTTGAGTGACATTGTCGTGTGCATAAACTGATGTTGTATTACGTAACATTTCCAATACGGCAAAAAATTTGATGTTAATGCAAATATGGCATAGGTTGAAAATGCAATGCAGTATTATATAATTTTTTTAATTCCCAAATTAATTAAATTAAAAATAGTATGACCAGTCTAAATGTTAAGTATAAATGTGACCAGTCTGAATGTTGTATTATTTCGCTCTAAATGTAATGTATCTCACAGACTAAACGCATGGTAAATAAAATATTTTCAGTATCGATGTTATGACATCTGCTCATCGCAAAAGACGTTGGGGGACATGTTCTCACGATTTAGTTAAAACCCATCCTTCTGCAGGGAAAAAAGTTGAAAAGCCCATTTTACTTCTGGTGTATTAATAGGCAACGTGCGGCGATGTACATCCGCCATCTGACTATAGGATTTGATGGTGCATGTAATGTTACAACAGCAGTAGTGTAGCTTTTATTACAAATGCATCCCGCTCTAGGGCAAGTTATTCTGTTGCATGTAACTAAAATGCAATGTGTAATTGCAAATTAAAAGGATTGAGGTCAAACAGTGTCGGCATAGTTCTAAAATAAATGACGGATATCGTATTTTAACAAGACAATTGTCGACCTAATTGGAAATTTTCTTTTGAAGTTATTTTACCTCGCGTTGAACCCTGCCTAACAGGAATACAAGTGTATCTGGAAGCGAGTGCGATTTCATTGCAAAAATGTGGTTCACTGCAGAAGATAACAGAACACTTTGCCCGTACAGATGCTCTCCCTTCCCTTTTTTCCCGTCTGGGTCTTTCCAAATCCATCGCCAAAGGCTATTCATTTCAATACTACAATGTTCTTTTGGATACAGTATGAAATGTTGCTTATTACACCATTTTCCACAAAAAAGTATTTTGATTGTTTTATATGTATTTTCTGTTTCACCTGTTTCACCTAGGGATAGATTCATTCATTATTTCTTCCAAATTGTCAATCTTAAAATGTATTATCTTTGTGAGCTTTGTTCCTACCTCGTTTTTCTTTCTGTAGGTTTGATGTTCTATTAGTAGAAAATAAAACAAACTTTCTGTCAGACAAAATATTAAAATGTATAAAATGTTCTGAGAATTCAAGGTTACTATTGTTACGCTGATGGTGATTTACCTGTGATTTATTATTTAATTCACAGCTTTCGTCATAAAGTCATTGTTTCAGACAAGAAATAAGATATATTTGCAAACTTCAATAAAAGAACAAACCTCGGCGATGAAAAGAAACTAATTTTAATAAATTTATCTCTCTTAGACCCAATGTAAACATTTTGAAGAAAAATGTGTAGTACTTTGCCAAATACGAAAGTGCCGATAAAAAACACCCTTAAGCCGAGATTATGACTTCGGCCCGATCATTTTATCTTAGAAATAGTTTATGGGTGAAAATGTTTAGGCTACGATGGTTTCTTCTTAAAAACTATATATGCATGCCTAAACTAAAAAGAAATATGATTGGTAAAATAATATTTCATATTAACTAATTACAAATTTACATATGAGAGTTATATTTTTAATTTACCTGAATTTAAAAAAAAAGAAAAGAAATTGTTAACCTTAATATGAGTTCAAGGGCAAACCTTTGTATGAACTTAGAATCTTCTGGAAGCGAACCTGGTCAGAAATAGGTGGAACATTCCTTCGGAATTCTGGGTTTTCTAGATATTCTCTTGAGATGTAGGTCAGGTGAAATTAGTATATATATGAGATTAGGTTAACTATGTATTCCTGCTTTAAATGTGGAGTAGTTTACGGCTGTGTTCAGATAGAATCTGAAAGAAATTATTTATAAGAATTGTAAATTTACTCCTCTAATTTTTTTTTAACTAAAAGGCTTGTTTGGGATTAGTATGAATTCATTCAAAGACATTCTGGATTATATAACTGAAATACATCAAGGCTGTTGATACAACAACATATTTAGGGCTGTTGGTACATCAAGACATTTAATACTCCTGGAGTCCTGTTACTTAATGATGTACAAAAGTACCGGAATTAATTCAGAATATTTTATACCTAATGACATGTGATAAAACAGTAAGAATTATTTGGAACTTAATTCACAAGAATGTAAGTTTCTTTTGAAATTTGACACTTCTATTCTAAGAGAAAAACACAAACATACATTATATATTAGAAAACGTTTTATTTCACCTTAGAAATGTCATTGAAGTCGGTTTGTACAACTTAAAATGTCACCTGCAATTAAAGAGTCCAAAAACTTGTTATTCAGAAAGAGACTTTCTTCCGAACCAACATCTCGTTATAATGATGTTCTCGTATACAGTATACAGTATACATACTGTATAATATAAATACTGTATAAATACAGTATAAATATTGAATAAATAAATTATGATTTATTTTGCATTATAATTTAGCATATATTTCCATCTACTTAAATAAATGTGCTGCTATTTCACCTAAAATTGAAATAGTCACTAAATGTATATTTCCAAAATTATCTTGTTCATTCTGTGCCAGCCGGAACAATAATTATGTGACTGTTAAGAACATGGTTGTGACTAATGAGGGTTTCCGGCGATAAAAACTCACGATGATGTCCGGCGATAAATTGAATTCAACTTTTACAACTCAGCAAGTTAATTCAGCAAATTCAAAATATGTCACTATACGTATAATTCTACTAAATATTTGACCATGAATATTATAAGTATTAGGATTGTTACAGACAAGAGAACATGGTGGATTGAAATATCCATAAATAAACGACCGGGACAAACATGGCACGCATTCATATCAAAGACTGGAACGCAAAAGACGCATTATACTGTTCCTTCTCGTCTTTGTATGAAATATTCCGAATACAGTGATTTCAATTTGGAGCAAAGTTTTTATTAAGAGTGCATTGTAAGTGGAAATACGCGTGTGGAAAATGTCATAGAAAAGGCCAAGCAATACCTTATAAATAAATCACAGGTAAATCACCATCAGTGTAATTAAATATTATATAATCAACTTCACCGTAATTGAACATTCCACAATGATTCCATAATCACCTTCACGGTTAATAAAAAAATACATAATTACTTTCATCGCTATTAAACATCCAGCAATCACTTTGATCGTAATCAAACATTCTATAATCACCTTCACCTTAATTACAAATTACAAATTAGCCTTTAGAATATACAATCCATGTCACCGTAATTAAACATTCCACATTAGCATTCATGTTAATTAAACGTTCCAGATTAACCTTCACCGTAATTAATAATTCCACAATCATCTTCACCTTAATCAAACAGTCCGCAAAATCAAATTCACCGTCAATTAACATTCTTCATTAAAATATAAAAATATAACATGTTTACATCAGTCTTACAGTGAGCATTAAACTATAAAAAATATAACATGTTTACATCAGTCTTACAGTGAGCATTAAACTATAAAAAATATAACATGTTTACATCAGTCTTACAGTGAGCATTAAACTATAAAAATATAACATGTTTACATCAGTCTTACAGTGAGCATTAAACTATAAAAATATAACATGTTTACATCAGTCTTACAGTGAGCATTAAACTATAAAAATATAACATGTTTACATCAGTCTTACAGTGAGCATTAAACTATAAAAATATAACATGTTTACATCAGTCTTACAGTGAGCATTAAACTATAAAAAATATAACATGTTTACATCAGTCTTACAGTGAGCATTAAACTATAAAAAATATAACATGTTTACATCAGTCTTACAGTGAGCATTAAACTATAAAAAATATAACATGTTTACATCAGTCTTACAGTGAGCATTAAACTATAAAAATATAACATGTTTACATCAGTCTTACAGTGAGCATTAAACTATAAAAATATAACATGTTTACATCAGTCTTACAGTGAGCATTAAACTATAAAAAAATATAACATGTTTACATCAGTCTTACAGTGAGCATTAAAATATAAAAATATAACATGTTTACATCAGTCTTACAGTGAGCATTAAACTATAAAAAATATAACATGTTTACATCAGTCTTACAGTGAACATTAAAATATAAAAATATAACATGTTTACATCAGTCTTACAGTGAACATTAAAATATAAAAATATAACATGTTTACATCAGTCTGACAATGAACATTAAAATATAAAAAATATAACTAATTTTCTTCAGTCTTACAGTGAGCATTAAAATATAAAACATGTTTAGATCAGTCGTAGAGTGAACATTAAAATATAAAAATATAACATGTTTACATCAGTCTGACAATGAACATTAAAATATAAAAAATATAACTAATTTTCTTCAGTCTTACAGTGAGCATTAAAATATAAAACATGTTTAGATCAGTCGTAGAGTGAACATTAAAATATAAAAATATAACATGTTTACATCAGTCATAGAGTGAACATTAAAATATAAAAATATAACATGTTTACATAAGTCTTACAGTGAACATTAAAATATAAAAAATAACATGTTTGCATCAGTCTTACAGTGAACATTAAAATATAAAAAATAACATGTTTACATCAGTCTTACAGTGAGCAGATTTATGGAACACTGTTCATGTCACCTTTATTCCATTTTATGCCAGTGATCACTTTAAATGTTGGATAAGCAAAGAAGTATTTTTAAAAAAATCTACCAAGCCTCAATTTTAATCCGATTTAATAAACAAACAATGACCACTCACTGCCTAGTTACTCAATTTTGCAACAAAGAAAACTGTATTCTATCTCTGTGAGTGTCTTCCTGCACAGGTCAAACGTATCTGTAAATGTGAACTCGGCCGATGAATTTTTTAAATGCATGGAGGTGGGGGGAGGGGAGGGAGATAAAAGACGAAAATCTGAGATGGAACTGATTTATGTTTGCAAACACCATCTATAGAATATTCAACATAATGTTATTTTGTATTACTCGTAAATATTCACTTCGAATGAGACATGGTGTGTCATTTTATAGGAATTTTAATTGATCGTTTGTAAGAAACAGCGAAACCCGGCTCATATACACCTCATATTACGATTTCCGTGCAAAATTTAACTGGAATTTAACTTTATTCAATTGTGCGATATTTTACAACGTAAGCTGTATGTTTATAAAACTCCCTAATTTATCAACACATAATTTACATTTTTTTTAAAAAACTTAATAAGCCTTTTCCAACGGTACATATTTAATGATACATTAGCAGAAAATGGTTATATCACCATGTTGTTCGTGGAAATGGCATGCCTTACAGAAACATTCTCATTTGAAATATATAACTGCTACAGACTATTTAAAAACAAATTTTACAAAAATTAAAAATATAAATTATAAAAAATGAAAATGAATAAAAGCTATTCCAATCAGAATATGTTGATACTGTTATTGTTTCTGGTACTCTTATTGTTGTGATCTTAATTATTGTTTTCATGTTCTTTATGAGACTTTTGTCTGCCACAGCTATTTATATTTATTAGATTTTTTAAAATAGTTTTTCCAAATTGTCGAAAATAGCAGACCTTAAAGTTGCAGTTTACGCAGGACTTATAATTTCCAGATTTTTTATTGTGTATTGGACTGGATTCGTTCGTTCAGGTTAGTACTAACGCATCTGCTTACACAAACGTGTGCGTAAAAATGCAAAGAATATTTCTCTAAATTCTGCACAACGTAAATGCTTTCGCCGCAGGAACTATATAGGTTCAACATCTGGTCACTTAAATCACTCAGCCTCTTGATAAGTCAATTTCGCAGAGAGGATTGGACATCATTAAGTTAAATTGAATTAAATAGTAATTTTCTAATACTGCAATTAGATGGCGGCTTCGTTTAGTTATGTTTAAATTAATTTCTGGCATCTTTATAAAGGTGTGGAATGAGCAGTTTTTGTGGCATATAAAATTGCAGGAAAGGAGACACCACTTGGTCATTACTGGCACAGACAAACGATAAGGATGTCAATTTCACTAATCGCGTTTCCGTTGAAGAGTGTCTTAGCTCCTGTGACATAACTGATTTCATTATTTCGTTGCATAAGGGAATTATGACACGGATTTAAAATTTATTCCACTGATGTAATATAAAAGTGTGAAGCAGGGAAAATGAGACAAGCTTGAAATACTTTTGACTTGACTAATGTTGCACGACCTCTTAAAATGTATCTCATGTGGAAAATACACTGACGATTTATAAAATGTGAATCATTATCACACGATAAAGATTTTTTTTAAAGCAAACACGAACTTGGCAGCATGGAACTGACCTTATCCGTCCAAACACACGCATGCCAACAGGGAACTGATCTTCTTTTCTGTTAAAACACGCAACAGGCAAACGTAAAATGTTTCACAATAAATTTGAAACGTAAGTCTCAATGCCGACTCGATGACAGTTTCCGTCTTTTTTTAATGGTTCTTTTAAGCCACTGAGTTTGAAAGTGGACGCTAGAATTTAAATGTTTTAACTGAAGTACAAAATTAAAATTTTTTCAACAACACTTTCCAAATAATAAAGTTTATTCCTCCAGTGCTCTTAATAAGAGACGCAGTGCTATGTGATATCAAGAAAGCAAACTAAACTTTTGTCTATGTGAGAACAAATTTCACTCATGAGATATTTAGTTCTTTCCTAAACGTGGAATGTTTCGCTAATGCAACAGTGTTAGTTTTCACATATGTAAAATTCGTTTCCATAGAAAGATTTTTTATTTTATTTAACATATATACAATTTTTTCTCACACATACGTGAAGCAATGCCAAACTATTTCATATACGTAAAATTCTTGCTCGCATATAAAAACAAATCTCCCAAAAGGGAAGAAAAGAATAAATGTTCCAAACGTTAGCAAAGTCGACAGAATATAACATGTTACTATCATGTGAATTTGATGTTTATTAGATCGTAAATCTTGAACATATGTGAACTTGATTCAATCTGAAAACTTCTTATGCGAACTTGACTATTTCTTGACCATCAGCAGCTGCGTGGGATTCAAGATTAATTGTCAGAAGTCACTTAAATATTTCACCAGATGTAAGAAAATTTATGAGGTCTAATAAAAGGGTGCAATACAGAAAACCTATAAATCTGAACCAGCTACAACAAGCACGTCTTCCACAGTGGCCACCGGTTGCCACGGTCAACAGTAATAAATACCGTGTACTCGATGTCCAGATGGCATCAGTCTATTACCAAAGTGCGCAAAAAGCACACAGAAATGGAGCATGCAAAAATGCGGTGTTTGAACTGATTACTTTTATTTTGATTTCGCATATTCTGAAAATGTAAAATCTAATTGAGCACAGACACAATAATGAAAAATGAAATACAATTTATACTTACAAACCTAGTAGGCTTTTCTCTTTTGTTCCGTGTACTTCGTCATGATCACATAGAAGCCATGATTTATCAAAGGTTATGACGTCACAGACTTTTTTTTATTCAGTTGTCCAAAGCCAATTATACAAAGTAGAAAGTTGGCTATTAGGACATTTGTTTTTGTGTGGTGTGCAAGGATTACATGCAATATTTGCTTAACTTATTCAGTTTTTGAATGATGAGGGTACACAAATTACAGTCTCATGAACAGAATGATGCCCATATGAATGGTCTATCAAATAGAATTCAATGCAGACTGAGACGCCATGCCACGAAGCGCGAGCTCGTTGTGCGTCGATATCAAATTTGCTTCTAATAACAGCATTTAAAGCAAATTTAGATGAGTTTTAAATTAAATTCGTCTGAATAATAAACGAGTTCTCCACCCACAATGCTCCCCTCTAGGTCATCTAGGTCAATATGACCTTAGTTTAATTACTGAATAATTTATCAAATATTTACGAGTACTACACGAGACAGGCTCGGGTCAGCGGACATTTAAGTCAAAGCCCCTCCGACTAAGTAGTCCCCAACAAAATACGCCTTCTAAAAATTGGTTGCAGAATAGGACACGCCCGTTGCTTATCGCTTAGTTTTGACATTTGAGGAAATACATACCAAATGAAAGAATCAGTCTTTTGCGGAAGAATGTACGATATATATATATATATACATATATATATATATATATATATTTTTTTTTTTTCAGTTGACAGTTGTTGATCGATGTCTTATTGGAATCAATTGATGGTAACTGGTCTATGTCCTAACGAGATCATGTAATTTTATAAACATAACGTGAGATAAGTATAATTATATATTTTTTCATTTTTGTACACTGGTTTTAAGTATCATCCAATTAAAAGGGATTTTCTTGTTTTACGTTAAGAGATTTGTAGCCCAATATACATAACTATTACTATACTTGTACTGAATAAAATCCATTTCTAAATTTTGACAAACTTTATTTCTCAATGAAAACGAGGTTTTGTGGCAAATAAAACATTTCATTTTATTATTAAATAACTTATCGTCTGCAGTTACCACTACTCTTTCTAGTAAAAAAAAAATTATCGACTACATTTGGCATTAATCTTTACAAGCTTTTGAATATATTAAATTTGGACCATTATTAACAGCTATCTTTTATTTTTGTTTTTCTATCAGTCTTGTTTTATTCAAATATATTCACTGAGAAGTCGTTATAAAGCTAGACTCTTTCCAGTGTTTTGTTTATGCCTTGCAGTGACACAGATGATCCCAAAGTTGTAGAAATCAGTTAATACAGAACACATTTGTAAACCGAGAGCATGTCATTGTTTTATTTCAGCTCTAAATTTAAATTTGTTTTTCATTGTCAGCCTGGCTGGTGAGTGTGATCTATTGAAGACCTTGCCTATAGATGAATGAGTCGAGTTTAACATTTGAAAGTTTCATTCAAGTGTCATTACTATAGAATATTTACGCGTTTAGTAGTGCGTATGCATGCTATTTCAACACGACAACATACACAGAGAGTTCAAGACAAAGGGATCTCAGCTCTTTTCATAAATGTCTAAGCTAATTTAGGTGTTCTTTACAGAACTTAATTATATTGAGCATTAAAAAGGCCATCACAACGGCAAATAGGTAACTTGTAGTAGCACGAGCACTGATCTCCTCGAAAACAAAGATTGGATGTGAACATAATATTGTCCCGACACAAATGAATTCTGCTTTTATCGGCTGAATGGCATTCAAACGACTTTAACTTGGTCATATTTGTAGCAATTATGCACTTATCCAATTGAAATGTTGATACCACTTTGTCAGTACCATTTTCTCACAGAGCATATATGTTGTCAAGCAATGAGGGTCGGATGAACAGCGGCGTGGAAAACGTGATGTCAATGGATGGAACGAAATTTTTGTGATGGAAATTGGAAAAGGGGATCACGATACACTACACTACACGCACGCACACACACACATACACACACACACACGCACACACGCGGAATATCAAATACGTCAAACTGTACTAAACAAAACTGCTGATTTTCGAGGTAAATGTATACCATGAACACCACAGACGGCAATGGTTTCCGCATTGTTCCAATAAACAATCCATACTATGATAACAAAGTTCCAAGAGTATTTGTGGCTTCTCCAGTCTCACAAGTTATGTGATTCCGTCATAACATTTCAAATTCTTATGACCCTAAATCTTCATTCATAACTGCAATTAGTTACACATATATATATTCAACCCTCAAACTATAGTCTTAGGAAGTATCGGGAACGTTGATATTGGTACGTCTAAAGAATGGATCGGTTGTATCATTATTAATTTCCTGTCAAGAATAAAATTACACAAGGTGAATAAAGATACGCCCGACCGCGCGCGCTCGTGTTTGTGTGTGTGTGTGTGTGTGTGTGTGTGTGTGTGTGTGTGAGAGAGAGAGAGAGAGAGAGAGAGAGAGAGAGAGAGAGAATCAATATGTTGTATTTTTAAATAATTTTTTTAAATCACTATTTTTGCTGCTTGATGCAGTCTTACTTTGACTACAATTACACTGGGCAATTTTGGGGTGGTTGCGCGTGGGTAATTCCTCTTAATTGTATTTGTGTATTTGTGAGTGTGTGTGTGTGTGTGTGTGTGTGTGTGAGAAAGAGAGAGAGAGAGAGAGAGAGAGAGAGAGAGAGAGAGAGAGGGGGGGGGGAAGAGGATGCGTGGCCAATACCTCTTAGGGATAATGAGTAGTTATTCATTTTTATGAAGTAATTAGTATTCAATATTATGCAAACCAGTTTTATGACAACGTAGTCATATTTTTAATGCTTTATCTCGTCATTTTTAAACTCTTTGCTAAATATGTAATCTGATATATAATACTGATATTCTTGTGACGTAAAATTCAGTTATAATGCAAATTGATACTGCGTCAGGCAACAAAATAACGATTTTTTAAAGATCACATGAATGATAAAAATGAACTTTAATTAATATCAATTACAACCGGTCATAAAAAGTCGACACAAAGAGGGAAGAGAAAATCGTTTTTTTTTTTTCATTGTATTCCTGCTAATCGTCAATAGGACGACCTGGAGGGTATAGTTTAGATTGGGTTTCCACTGTAATTGACTTTGCAGAATTCGATCCATGCATGGAGATCGTATTCAAAAAATAAGTAAATAAAAAAATAAATAAATAAATAAATAAATTCATTTCAACGTCTTCTTGATTGTGCACACTTTCCTGGCCGAAAAAAAAAAGTTTATATATTATGACAGGCTGCCAAAAACACAAGACAAAACAATAAACTAAAGACAATAAACGACAACGATCTATATAGTATTTAGCCCCAACTGTAAATGTATGAGTGATGATCTTCATCTTTTAAAAGAAATAATATGTTTACATCCTCCTATTTGAATCAAAATTGCGAAATATTGTTTCAAAGGATTCCTAATTAGATTTTATGTACAATATACGTTTTATTTTGAAATTGTTATTTATTGGGTATAGGATAAGATATAGCAAGTACAATATTTACAGCTAATTTGCGCCGTTACTTTGCACGTGGGACGTTTACTGAAAGATGATTTACAACAGGTTACGACATCTGTTTGTTATATTGTAAGCGGTATTTTGATAGTCAACTATGGGAGAACTGCCTCAAGAATAACATTTTTTTTTTTTAAAATCACGATTTTATCAAACACTATGTTTTCAAAAAGAGATTTATCTCTTTCTTTTGATGTGCACACCATATTATCAACACTGCACAAAATCTTCTCAGAATATGTTGATTAATTTACTGACTTGCTGGCCAAGGGGGGAAATGCTGTATTGCTCAACAAATTGAAATTCAACATTTGTGCAATCAGCCTTTGTTGTAAGTTTCCCATCTGCATAAGGTCAATAAGAAATCCTGCTGACAGTATTACCCCAGCATTAAAATTAACATATTATTCGTTATCAACTTTGCCTCAAAAGGGAAAATGCCATCTAATATACTTATCGTCCGCTTCATACGGCAAACCAAAATCATATCATTCTCTCTCTCTCTCTCTCTCTCTCTCTCTCTCTCTCTTTTCATAACAGCATTCATTCTATAGCAGATTTCCCATAATTCCAAGAAATATTGACTAACTACAAGGTCATGAATGTTGATAGCATTGAAAATCACACGCTAAACATAGAGGCATTGTAAATCACATGCTAAACGTGGAAGCATTGTAAATCACATGCTAAACGTGGAGGCATTGTAAATATAATGCTAAATATGGACTAACTACAAGGTCATGAATGTTGATAGCATTGAAAATCACACGCTAAACATAGAGGCATTGTAAATCACATGCTAAACGTGGAAGCATTGTAAATCACATGCTAAACGTGGAAGCATTGTAAATCACATGCTAAACGTGGAGGCATTGTAAATATAATGCTAAATATGGAGGCATTTCCATACATGCACAGAACGATATGAATTTCTTGATGCAGTTTCACTGACGTCATGTGGTCTTCGTCTAATGATATGACGATCTTAGGATCCTTTAACCAATCGTCTGGAAGAGGATCGAAAATGATTTCACTTTAATCCTGAGAATATATGCAACATTAAAAAAAAACGTTTGTACGCTGAAGAAGGGTTGGGCTCAATCAACTCAAATATCATAGAAATAAAAGTGCAGATGGAAAAATATTAGGATGATGTAATAAGTAATCTAAAGAATAGCATTACTGCTCCAAAAAGTATCCTTGGAATTAATACGGGACACAGGCAGTCCCGGATTACCCATTAGGCAGAGTAGGCAACTGCCTATGGGCCCCGCGACTTTTATGGGCCCCATCAGGGGCCCCCATGAGACCATGACCGTGGGTCTGGGGCCCCAAAAGTTTGACTGCCAATGGGCCTCCACGGTGCTTAATCCGGCGCTGGACACAGGGTCGTATTATCCCTAAGGTTGACTAGGCTGAAGCCCAGGGGCCCACCAAGAGCAGGAGCCCATGCAAATGGCAATGCTGTGTAATCCAAAATTTCACATTAAAAAAATTCCTACTCCATGCCATAACATTCAGACTGCTGCTAAATTCCACCTTTTTAAATCATTTTTGGTAAGTTTGTATTAATTAAAAGAGCGCGAAATTCGCGGGTGGATGTGGAGGGGCCCAAAGAAGCTCGAAGCCTGGGGGCCCTGCCATGGGTTAATACGGCACTGACGGGACAACGTATTTCATCTCCATTGTCTTTTAAGAGTAAGTTAGCGGTGGATTCAATCTTTCATGGCGATAGTTTTTCCGACTTAAAGTTCCTTCATGTCCCTGACTATATAAATGATAAATATAACAACACGTTGTTACCGATATGAAACAACAAACTGGACAATACTGTTCCAATACAGAGAATCCATGAAACGGAATAAACTAAGCTATGGACTAGACATAAAACATGATAAGGTGTCCGAGTCTTCAGTTTCTATAATAATGTGATAGGACCACGTCCACATTGTTAAGACGACCAATGCAGTATGCAGTCAATCAGCAGCGTACTAACGGGAGGTTGACTGGGGTGATGTGGGGTGAGGTGACGGGGTGATTGCCCTGGCGCAAGAGGTCTTCGTGACTGAAATCATGGGCCCCAGAGGTGTTGGGACACAAAAAAAACCTCTGGGCCATCATGTTCGCCTGTCAGCGTTATTTGCCTATTAGTACGCAAGTGCAGTCAATTAGTTAATAATATATAATCTTGTCTAGAGTAATTAAAAATCCTATAGCCATTATAAAGCAACGAGAAAATGTAAACTTTAAAAGCATTTTCAGCTAAACTTGTGCTACTTAAGGTCACTCGTTTCTATTTTATGTTGAGTTATTACCAAACAGATGCTTTATTTTGACGGAGGATATACAGCAATGCAACTTAGTATTGTATCTTTATGTATGATTTAACATTATTGAAATAAATAAATGAAAATGAAGCACGATTACTGTTAATAGAGTTTGCAAGAAACAAAGAAAAGCGGAGCAATTTTGAAAGAAAATAAAACTCGTTCATAGTATCATAGTATATTTAAATTTCCATCGCAATACGTACGTAACTATTTAAATTTATTATATCTTTAAAACTGTGAAATATATATGTGGGTGTTTCTTTAAAAGTTTCTGTTTTGGTCTCGGTTTGGATACGAAGAATTATACAGGGGACAACGGTGGGCTGTGCTTTGATATCAGATGTCAGCCCATTTAGACTTCACGGCGCTTCCTACGACAACAGACAAATTCAGACAAAATGGTTTTAGTCCGGTTAATGCCTCATTTCACGCTGTCAGTAAATTCAGCAGCACCTACTCAGTCCAGAAATAACTCGAGATGTGCTGTAGGCAAGTCACACGGATTTTGCCTCGTATTACATGTATACAGATCCCCCTTCCACACCCACACACGGTCTTATGCCGAATATTGCACATAAGAAATATATCCAGTTCCGTATTGTATACGTTAATTGGATGGAGTCGAACCCTTGATTTAATTCTAATTATATCGTTTTGATTCGTATATCACAATCTGCAGCGCACCTAGTATATAACCCTGTCAAAGACAGACCTCGTATATCATCCATCATCATCCATCATCATCATCATCATCATTCAAGAGGAGCGCTCTGAAGTGGACGGACCGGTCTTTAAGCACGGAGAGCCAGCTGACAAAGGCAGTGAGAAAAGGCGCCAATTAGGACTACGAAATAATACAGCCATATGAGCGCCTAGTGTTAGAAATGACACCCACTGTAACCTAGGCCAGCAGCCACGGCAAAAAGATTGAAAACTGCAGAAAATGGATGCCTTAGGCGAATTGGCGGACGGAGAGCCACGTGGAATTCAAGAAGCCGTTTACTCGCTGAAGGATTACCCGGGCCCAGTGACGTCACCTGAAATGTTTCGCAACGACACACAGAAACATTCATCCACAAGTACGCAGAACCAAAAGGGAAACCGGCTGAACCAGTCGACCTACTGCAGAGAAAAGACGTTCACGAGCATGATGAAAGGGACTTGCCATCATTAGACCGCTTGAATGGTAATATAGGGGACTCATTTGGCTTAGAGTATCCCTTTTTGACTAACTATTTGGCCCTGAAAGAACTAATATGACATTTTTTGGCACTGCGAAACAAATTTATAACCAAACTCCCCTACCATTGACTACACTTTTATGTGTCGCTTAGACACTTTAGCTTAAATACAATAGGGACTTATATATGTACACTTAGTACTAGTCCCTATTTTTATAGGATGATAAAATAATATTTTTAACTACGATATTTGGTTAATTGCACAGGTGGCTTACACATTATTGGTTGTTAGGCTGTCCATTAGCACAACTGGACTGAATTTGATATACAGGTGCGGGCTTGAGCTTTCGCAACCTTTACTCCCTGCGGCAGTAAATTCTCGTGCTTGCACGACCACATTACGCCGACATAAGCGATATGAGAAAACTAATTTTCTCTCGCTTCACTGCTCTTGCAGCTCAGTAGTCAACAGAATGATAGGGGTGGGTGTGAGTAGGTTCCATTCCTACCCACCCTATGGCCAGGCTAATGGCCTTACATTCACCCGGGCAGTACAATTATTGCCCGTGGTGACGGCCGTAGCCACACCCAGTGGCAGTTCAATAATTGCCCCGTGGTGACGGCCAAAGTAAATAAGTGCTCCACCATAAGCACATAAATGCCTGCAGGGTGCGCGGCACAATTCCCACCCTCAGGACGAAGTAAATAACCTTCTATTGAAGGATAAAACGGTGCTAAGAGCCTTCTTGGACGAGGCACCTTAAACACATAAAATTGATTGATTGACCTCGTATATATCCATATATAAGTCAGTAGTATATAAACTGTATTAAACGTTAAATAGACTGAATTTCAGTGTTTTCATAAACACAATCGTGTTAGTCAATAATGATTGAAGAATTTAATTAGAAATTTGAGTGGAGCTCAAGACATTTTCAAGCTGATCGGTATTAATGATATGTTTGTATACAGATAAATGCCGTTTTCATACAAATGCCGTTTTGATAAAGACAAATGACATGTTTATATACAGATAAATGCCGATTTCATACAAATGCCGTTATGATAAAGACAAATGACATGTTGGTATACAGAAAAATGACATGATGGTAGCCAGACAAATTTCATTTTTCTATACACACAAATAACATGTTTAATATAGACAAATGACCTTCTTGTATACTGACAAATGACATGTTGGTATACAGACAAACGACATGTTGGTACACATACAAACAACATGCTCGTATGCAGACAAATGATATGTTTGTGTACTGACAAATATACAGACAGATGATATGATGGTATACAGACAAATGACAAGATAGTATACAGACAAATGACATGTTTGTATATTTTAAATTGATTTGACTGTTTACAGCTAAATGACATGTTTGTGTACAGACAAATGACATGTTTATCTGCAGACAAATGACACGATAGTATACAGACAAATTATATGTTTGTATGCAGACAAATAACATCTTTGCATACAGATAAATAACATGTATGTTTACAGAGAAATCAAATGTTTATATACAGACAAAGGACATGATTGTATATAGATAAAGAACAATCTAAATATAGTTCGCTATAATTAACCGTTATGTTAGTATGCAGGTGATAAACGTCTACAAGAACATTTACAATCATGTCAGTAGCAAACAGATATTTAGTGTATATAGCAATTTGGTGTTCTTAATCTGTTCTTGATTTATGGAATACTTTATTCTTGTGTCATTGCATCTTATCTATATCTGTCATTTAATATATGTATCCATCTATTCACTTATCCATTTATTTTGTTACTTATTCTATTATGAAGGCACATTCCATTTATTTAATTGCAAAACATTTTTTTTTAAATTGTTGATGATTGATGTCTATCTGAAGAAAAAAAAAAACAATACGTAAAATGAATAGTTAGATATTTGAATAATATTATATTACTACCAACCCCCACACACCACCTCACCCCAAACAAAAAAATACCGGATACATACATTACCTTGCCGGTGATACATTGTTAGTCTCTGTAACATATCTGCAGTCACAGTTGAAATAAATAATGAGTATCACTGAATTAAACTGAGCAAAATCTCTAAGTAAATTACATGACGTTTAAAGAGCTTACTGAACTGATTAATTAGTTATATTATTACAACGTAACCCTAACTGTCTGTCTGACGTAATTAGGTAAGTAAACGTCATCATAGATAATCGTGGAAGTTTTTAAGCATAGTGAATGATGTTTTGATTTTAATGTTACTGTGCTCTCCTAGAACAATACTATATTAAGAATAATACTAAGTTGTTGATTATTCTACTAGTATTCATTGTTGGTTAACATTATACTGTTTTACCCGCTGAAACCCCTGACTGTGACAACACACATAGGGTTTACATTAAATGCAATTAAATAGCTTACTTTATGCATATTTACGATGAGTATTTTGTGACACATTCTAGGTTCCACATAGTATAGTGTGAACTCAGTCTCAATTTCCAGTAACAACATTCTAATTTCCACAGGGCATTGTGTAAAATCAATCCCAGTTTCCACTAACAATATTCTAGTTTCCACAGAGTATAGTGTGAAATCAATTCCAGTTTCCACTAACAACATTTTAGTTTCCACAAATTATTGTGTGCAATCAACGCCAATTTCCTCTACATTTATATCAAACAATAAAACTATTTTCTTTTAATTTACACTTGTTGCCTTCACTACGGTACTGTCAGTCGGAAGTGCAAATAGTACGAACAATTTCCCTTAGCTGATAAATCCAAAGGCATAACCTTTCTTAATAGATGTCATGAATCTCAAGATCCTTGTTTGCGTGTACCTGCCCTGATGATGTGACTTTCAGAAAGCTAAACAGTTAAAGGCGGGAGCCTTGGCAAGGAAAACAAAACATATCGTATATACGCATATCGTATATACTCGCTTATAAGAGTAGGACTGCAAACTACCCAGACTCAAATACGCCGTCTGTTATAAGTAATCTGCACAGCAAACAATAAAGACTCTGATCTGCATGCGCATTATGCCAAGGCAGTTCTGGATCGTCGTTGTTTGCAGTCTGACTCGACCTTTAAGCGAGTAAAGACGGTACCTTGCACGAAAACGGATGGAAAAATGCTTCTTGGTGCGAAACGTTTAGAGGTGATTCGGTTTTTGTTGTTGTTGTTGTTGTTTGAGGAGGTGTTGGGGTTTTGGGGCTTGTAAAATGACACATATTGTCCATCAATTTCGGTGTTTAGTTGAATTGTTAGGATCTCTGCTCTCTTCAACAATATACTGTATGTTTATCTTTTTGAAAATGTATTCCCAACGAACAACGAAATTTTAATTTTATGTAAAGCCAGAGGGAACGAAAATGTTCATAATGGAAAATGGTTGTGAAAAAGTTGAACATATTTCGTTTTATTAACCTGTCAGCCCCATATATTTGTGAATCTATTATGTGAAAGCTAATATGTTTATATGAATGCAAAATTCAACATGATGAGAGAATTTAAGTTAAAATAAATGACGAGACATGTAACTTCATAATAACGACACATCTTCTCCCATGCACGAAATATGACATCTCTTTCTCTGGATATCAGTCATATATTCTAGATTTAATAAATGATATATGTGATGCGATTTAATATTTACATTTATAAAATGTGTAAACAATCTCTTTTTCACATTTTCTGTTGATAACGGAAAACGAAGCGAGAAAAGCGCAAAACGAGCTAAAACCAACACAGCTGTTTTGCTTTGTTGTGTATTTGAAATAAAACTCATTTTTACCTCTCTCTCTCTCTCTCTCTCTCTCTCTCTCTCTCTCTCTCTCTCTCTCTCTCTCTCTCTCTCTCTCTCTCTCACACACACACACACAATTAGGACTAAGATTGTGGGGTGGGTCACACAGTATAAATCATACGACCAAACTGTTGTTTGCCTTTTCACATTGATTCTTTCAAGAGAGATTTCGTTATCTGGTCCACAAAGCATTTGGTACTTTATGACTCCATAAAATAAACGTTAATAATGCCCGAACTGGCGATTAATATCTTTCAACTGAACTTATTTATCAATCTCTTTCCTTTACTCGCAGCCAAGTTATCGTTAACCTCTAATAAGACTCGGCATCATAACGACTTTAGCGATTTTCTTGATCCAAATGTCAAAGTTAATATACAGTTGATGAAAATTAAATGATATTAGATTCAATTGATCGCTTTTAATTGGCTCCAAACCGCCTAATGATACTGCAAATTTAGATAACGGTCTCCTCCGATTTCACCCTGACGATCTCGAATTAATATACCCAGTTATTGTAATTGGACATAATCGGAGGTTATCACTCTTCGATTCGCGAAGCAGAACTACAGACGCGAATGGAACATTACCCGATAGTGTTTATATAGTTTGGATCAGCGATTTCGAATGAAATCGAACGCAACAACATGATGCCATGGGTGTCAAATTATGTTACGTCAGGTACCAGCGAATATTGAATGATCTTTGTCAAGAGAACAGTAACCGTCAAACATTTTTTCTTTCGCCGACACAAAGCAAAACACGTATGCTTCGGTGAAAAGTCAACTGTTTAGTATTATTCATATTTGATAATGTTAACATCGCTCGCTATTCCCTCTGGTGATGTTAACAGTCAGTAGAAAGTAGACTAGTCTGCTGATGAAGTCATTATAACGAGGACGGTAGCTTCAGGTTAGCTTTCTAGGTTTATTGTGTATGTGATTTAAAAGCTAAAACATTATCAAATAAAACACGTATTCATGTGTGTGTGTGTGTGTGTGTGTGTGTGTGTGTGTGTGTGTGTGTGTGTGTGTGTGTGCATATATCTCACTCGTTCAAACTTCCATTACCTCTTCAGCTTGATCAGCTATACAGGACGCGTCCCAGGGCGAAACATGTTGATTCATTAGTCTCTTTTAACGGTTTGCCGGCGGGTTAATTTTCATTATTCTATTACGTGCCCGAGCCCTTGGCGGTGCCGTGGGTGGGGATGCAGACAGAAGGAAGAGAGCAAATGACACGTTGAAAGAATGTGTCGAGAGATGAATTGCCCTTTCCGTTCAAGTATCACACTCCATAAATGCCATTTATTGATGTAATTGTGTCCATAGATTGACGACACCGTTTTTAAAAGGACCCTGACAGTGAAGTGTCTTTTTGAACCTTATCAGTAAATTGTCTCCCACCTCATATCATTTTACAACATCCTTTTGTATAAATATTGGGCTTAAATGGTTGTAAAATAGACTTATTTAACTGGCTATTTAATCGATTTGTAAGATTGGAATGTTGAACTAAATTTCATCGTCAACGCAACAAAACAAATAGCACCCTCTCAACTACAAAATTAAGCAATCTGCATTTCCAAATGTCACACTCTTTGAAATACTTATGCTTGGGACCAAGGACCAGACAATAATTAGTATACATTACAAAGAATACCCAGTCCCTTGTGTTCAGACGTTGAAACTTGATCTTGGTATTGAGGTGGGAAATTTGTGATCTTCGATGCGATGGCGCCAGAGGCTGATCTTGACTGTTCTTCAGTCTGAACGTATGAACTTAAATACCAGCAATTATAAGTGAGAACCATTCTCAGGTTTCATTGGCGCGAACTTTGTATCTGACAGTACAACCATCGTAAAGCAATTTAAGAGCAACAAGTTGATACAATAACAGCTCTCTGTTTACACAGGCTCCAAATGTGTCTCCGACATCACAACAGTCTATAGCTGAGTAATATACCACTATGCCTTACCATGTTAAACTATATGGTATTATATCAGACGATGTCATACTATAGGGCGTTATATCACAATGTCATATTACATTGGCATTATATCACACTATGTATTAGTATAGGGCATTATATCACACTGTCATATTACGTTGGCATTATATCACACTGTCATAGTATAGGGCATTATATCACACTGTCATCTTACATTGACATTATATCACACTATGTATTAGTATAGGGCATTATATCACACTGTCATCTTACATTGGCATTATATCACACTATGTCATAGTATAGGGCATTATATCACACTGTCATATTACATTGACATTATATCACACTGTCATATTACATTGGCATTATATCACATTATGTCATAGTATAGGGCATTATATCACACTGTCATATTACACTGACATTATATCACACCGTCATGTTACATTGGCATTATATCACACTATGCATTAGTATAGGGCATTATATCACACTGTCATATTATACTGGCATTATATCACACTGTCATCTTACATTGGCATTATATCACACTATATCACACTGTCATACTTTGTCAAACTAGCTGGCACTATATCACACTGTCATACTTTGTCCAACTAGATGCATTATATCACTATGTCATACTTTGTCCAACTAGATGACATTATATCACACTATTTTATACTATATGGCATTATATCACTATATCGCACTATGACCCAATAGATATCACGGAGAAACGAGTCGTTTTCAAACAAATATTGGTTGCTAAAAATCAACAGTATGAGAAGAGATACAAGATCCCGCTCCAACTTAAAACCAACAAAAACACTATATCACAAAAAAGGTTTTTATCTTAAGAAAGAATATTATTCTCAAATCAAATATTAATGTTCATTTTACAATGTAAAAGATCTGCTATTTTTTCTACTGATGTTTGAACTAAATATTTGTACAGCCTGAGGCATTAGTGGATGTGAGCCAAGTTTGTATAAGTTAATGAAAGTCTTCTTAATAGTTAAATAAAGTATACTTATGTTTTATCAGTCTGTCTGCTAGGGTCTTATATCAGAACTGGAGAAAAATGTATGTCCTACACAACATAGTTTTTGAAAAACTTCCGTTAATTTTACTTTCATTCAAACGGCATTAATGTAGATATCACAAACATGAAGTATAACGCTTCAGAATTGGTTTTGCTTTTGTTGTTCTTGTTGTAGGATTTAACGCTATTTTTCAGCACAAGATAGGCTATACATGGAGGCCAGTATTAATGGCTGAGGAAGAATCCGGTAAAACCCCGGAAAGAACCACCGAACCACGAAAAGCTACCGGCAATCTTTCTTACATACCCACATTGGTTGAACGCGAGACTCGAACGCACGCAGAACTTCATTATTTCGTAACGATAAAAGAAGCTCGAATATGAGAGTGAAATCAGAGTGTAGCCTAGCCGGAAGATTAAGTCAAAGCTAAAGAGAAAGCATATCCGAGTGCAAGAGAGCGGAACAATGGACGTGAGTGTAGAAACTTTAGTTACCGGATCAGACGAACGCACCAGACACACTATTAATTTTAAGTACTCACTTAAATGTGAACATCATTTCTGTTTTACATTTTATTTTCACGTGATGTGTACCATTAAAACTTCATTCTTACACGGGGATTGTTTATTGTACATGAGAAGCATTCTTAATATTATTAATTATACAGTGTAATATTAGCAATTCTAGTGTCATACTAATAGTTCTATAGTGTAACACAAGTAGTCATACAGTGTAATATTAGCAATTCTACAGTGTAATACTAGTACGTCTACAGTGTAATGCTAATAGTTATACAGTGTAATATTAGCAATTCTACAATGTAATACTTGTAATTCTACGGTTCAATAATACTTTAGTTTAAGACTAGTAATTCAACACTGTAATATTAGTAATTCTACAGTGAACACTAATAGTTATTCAGTGTAATATTAACAATTCTATAGTGTAATACAAGTAATTCTCAATTGTAATGCTAGTAATTCATATTCATTTTCAAAACATATGATATTAAATTGCCATGTTCTGCATACTTATTGTTTAGCATATTACATGATGAATAATTAGGTTTATCTTGAAAAATTTGGTATATGATACATCATTAATTTTTGCTTGATAAATATTTATGTAATGCATAAATAATGTTTACTAATTAGTTGATGAATATTTTCAGGATCCCTTAGATACATTTCATGTCTAAGGCATCGAAGGATCCAGACAATCTTACAATTAGACCATGTATCCAATGAGGAGGTGTGCATTAGAATACAAGATATAACTGTACCATATCACGATCTGCTCAATACCCTAAAAGAACGCAAACTTATGTAGAATGATAACGTCTGGCGCTCATCTAGCTAATCGAAGACATTCCTACAGGGCACAATGAGAGGTTAAAGATAATGAAGCAGACAGGAGAAGATATTGGACGATAACATCAAATAGTGGTTAGACATGGACTTTGCAAAGTCCCAAAAATCAGTAGGGAACAGGGCAAATTGAAGTGAGATTGACACAATGTCACCAGTGGCGCCCCTAAGAATACAAAATTACACGATAAATTCAAACAATAATTAGTTTATTTTTACTTGATCAGTATCTAATATGTTGCTTGATTATGTTTGTATGCTATGTTTAGCATAATTATTTTTACCAGATAAGTATTTACGACGTATATTAATATTTTACTTAATAGGTATGTTAGATGATAAATAATTACAATTTACCTCATAGGTATGTTAGATGATAAATAATTACATTTTACCTCATGGGTATGTTAGATGATAAATAATTACATTTTACCTCATAGGTATGTTTGATGATAAATAATTACTTTTTACCTCATGGGTATGTTAGATGATAAATAATTACATTTTACTTCATGGGTATGTTAGATGATAAATAATTACATTTTACCTCATGGGTATGTTAGATGATAAATAATTACATTTTACTTCATGGGTATGTTAGATGATAAATAATTACATTTTACTTCATGGATATGTTAGATGATAAATAGTTACTTTTTACCTCATAGGTATGTTAGATGATAAATAATTACATTTTACTTAATAGGTATGTTAGATGATAAATAATTACGTTTTACCTCATAGGTATGTTAGATGATAAATAATTACTTTTTACTGCATGGGTATGTTAGATGATAAATAATTACATTTTACTTCATGGGTATGTTATGTTATACATAATTTGTCAACTTATTAAATCTTTATATCTAAAGTAAGGTATGCTGAATTTTTATTAGTTTCAAAAGAAAGTGTCACTTTTGGTCTACTTAAAATTGAAATTTAAAGTCACAATGGATGTGCATTGATCAACTTGTCCATCTGGTCTGGAATGGATTGATTTTGTGTTTTTCTGCTTATGATGGACTGGATGTATAAACTGTGTCAATCCGCATGAAGTTAATGTGATTTGAGCAGGGAGGAACCCATCTTGTAACAGCCTCATGCGTATTTCTGTTTTGCCATTGGTTGTTTGGAATAATTATGTGGGAAATATGTAAACTGATTCAATTGAAATTATCAAAAATACGCTTTATGATATGAAGTTCATTTCATTTAAGTGCCGTATTGAAAATGTGATTGCATTTGGTGATGTAGTCATGTGATTGCATTTGGTGATGTAGTCATGTGATTGCATTTGGTGATGTAGTCAAAACTGCAATACAGTTGTGGCTCAATAAACTCATGCACATTGTTCACGTTATCATTTCTTCTTTCAAATGGACGAAACAGCTTTTTAGTTTATCCGCAAACAATCTAAAAAACTAAAACCTAAAGTGTCTACTACTTGAGTGAACATGGTTTGTTTACAAAGTAATTCCAAATACAATACACTATAATCAGACAAAATATGAAGCCATGTAATGGGGAAAAATATTGTACGACTGCGACAATGTAAAGTTGGCGGACAAAATATGAGCATATAATAATATTAGGAGCTAGCCCCCTAAAGCAGTAATATTCGGAGCTAGCATATTAAAGCAGTAATATTCGGAGCTAGCATCCTAATGCAGTAATATTCGGAGCTAGCATCCTAATGCAGTAATATTCGGAGCTAGCAGAATAAATGAAGTAATATTAGGAGCTAGCAGCCTAAATGCAGTAATATTCAGAGCTAGCAGCCTAAATGTAGTAATATTAGGAGCTAGCAGCCTAAAGGCAGTAATATTAGGAGCTAGCAGCCTAAATGCAGTAATATTAGGAGCTAGCTGTCTAAATGCAGTAGTATTAGGAGCTAGCACCCTAAAGCAGTAATATTCGGAGCTAGCAACCTAAATGCAGTAATATTAGGAGCTGGCTTTAGGAAACACAAATTACTTTGCCTAATACGATTGACTGACTATACGTCAAAAATAGAATGATATAAAAATCATTGTTTTTATTTATCCGGGTAATGAATTCTTTAAACATTTCCTAATTCGTCACATAATGGCGACAATCAACAGAATGCAATTAGTACCGTGGAGCTGATTGCAAATGTTTCTCTGTAAAGCATTACGAAATATTTCATAGTTCTTCCTTGGACAGACCATGATATTTCCATGCTCATCTTAGGCAACTGTGTCCGCTGTAATCAACACAATGTCTAAACGGAGTAAGAACCGACATTTTTTTTGTTACACGGCAGACTAAATTGTCAAACAATTTGAAAATGGGGTTGTTCATAACTGTGTTTCTGTTCAGGTTAATTTATGCCGTTTTCAGTACCTAGTAATCGCTTTGCAGTGGTTGTTAACCATTATATGTGCTGGTTTATTCTGATTTTGATTTATTTGCATGCAGTGAACCATTGGATTTGCTCGTTTATTCCGATCTGTATCGCATTGCAGTGATAGTGAACCTTTGGATTTGCTCGTTTATTCTGATCTGTATCGCATTGGAGTGCCTCTGATCCATTATATTTGCCAGTTTATTCCGAAATAACCAACTACGAGTATAGTTACACCCGTATAAGGATTCGTTATTAAAATAGCTGGATTGCAGCTAGGAAGCACGTTTTACACTATTTACCAAAAATTATTTCCTGGTTGCATTTGTCCAAAGAGTCAACAATGGTCATCCGGTTAAGTTTCCTTTGAAAATTGAACTGATATCCACTGATGTACACTGATTTAAAAAATGGACTTTGTCTGCATGACTGGCTAGAAAGCTTGATAAAAATAATTGAACGAAAATTATAAACGTCTGTATATAACGTAAGCTGTACATCAATTAGTATGCATCGTGTTCTGCTGTAACGCCATAATTATCCAGTAAATAACTGAAGTCCCCCATATAGATAACGTGAAAACTTGGTTGACCTAGAGCGCGCCTTTACATACTTAGAACTTACAGCAAGAACGTAGAACAGTAACAGACCAACGTATTGACTGGCCATCCGGTCAACAATGAGCGGAAGAATCGCCTTCGTAGGCTCAGTCCGCTGTGAAAAGGTAACAAAAATGAATTGAACAATAGGGCTAAAGGCGTGATTATGCTGATATTTAAAGACTTGTACAAGTTAAACAGAGATTACAGACATGAACGGGAGAGAAGACGTTATCAGCCTCTTTGTAGCCATACCGTTTTGTAATGACATATTTAACCTTCATATACCGACTCCAAGCTGAGACCTTCCATAAATGAGATTCAGTTTAAGTTTACATTTAAGAAAAGTTTTTGTTTGATTTTGCATCATCGTTCGTGTTTTTAAACAAAACAAACTTAAATGACTTCCACCTAACATCGTCAAGGTCTGGCAGTAGTCAACGTGTTGTATTAAAGTCGACCCTACTTTGATATCATCATGTATTTAAGTTTGTAACAAGATATGTTTATTGTGTGTAAAGGGTCGTATTCGCGCCACTAAAATTCGATAGCCTTTTAATAATTGGCTTTACAATGGCTTTTAATGTCAATCAGACGAAGATAAAGTCTTTTTATTCAACAAGAAATGGGGCTCCATTCGTCAAATTTCATCGCGTTTTGATTAGTAAATTGCAGTCAGTTATAACAAATTACAGTCAGGTCATATGATACCAATGGTTACCGTCTTCAAGTGCAGATATGAAAACACCCAAGGCTTTCATCCATGAATGTAGGATGATTTTTTTTTAATGGTACATGGACACAAGACAAATTTCTTCCAGTTTAAATCTTGCATATTAATCTCATATATCCGTTCGCACGACACGCATGGATGACGTGCACCTATTGCATCGCTTACATACATACACACTTTCAACTTCACGTACCTGAATACATATTTATGTACCTACCTTCATTCCAAAACATAATCTGTTTCCAAACACTGATTGGTGTACATCATACAATAATACTTGGGTTGATTCAATCCCGGATTACCCATTAGACAGAGTAGGCAACTGCCTAAGGGCCCCGCGACTTTTATGGGCCCCTTCAGGGCCCCATCAGGGGCCCCCATGAGACCGTGACCGTGGGTCTGGGGCCCCAAAAGTTTGACTGCCTATGGGCCTCCACGGTGCTTAATCCGGCGCTGGGTTGATTGACTTAATCCCGTTTATAGTGTATTGCCTAATAGCCTAACTTATCTTGTCCTATGCAACGAGAGCATTATATATTGACCACGGAAACACCATAGTAGTCTATCTGGCCTAGCTCAGGACTCGAACTCAGTACTTGTGTATAGGAGTCCAGCGCTCTAACGACAGAGCTACCGCGTCTCCCCATTTCAACAATAAAATTTTTTTTTCAAGACGATGAATGCCCATGAACTGGGCTATTAATTTTATTTAATATATCATTAGTAATCAAAAATATCTTATATTGTATTTTAATGAATAAAACATGTAATTTGTTTGAATAATTTAACTCCGTACACAATTTGAAAGCATCTACTTTACCGTGATTTCACACGCAGAATGCACCATAGACTAGTGTAGACGTTTTACCAAATCGAGACTGATGAGAGATAACTAAAATATATCAACATAGCAAGCATGACGTAACAAGTGTACTTTGTTTCTGTCTATCTGTTTGTGAGTAGAATCTTGTATGCATGCATGTACATGTATGCAATGACAAGCAGCTATTAGAGTTAGAAATCTCTTCTGAGAACGAACGATTCCAGATATTGATGGTAGTTGAAAGTTTATATATTTATGTAAAAAAAAATAATCGGGTGTTATTTATAGGACCGGGGATAATTAAACAACTGAAGTTTAGAAAAGCTGATGTTTTACTGAAAAGTTACCGGAATAATTTGTAAATAACAAAGAAAACTCCTGAATGGATACATTAGAAGCAAGGTCGCGGAAAAGATAGGTTAACTAATACGAAATTCCGGAAGACAACACCAGTCAGGGTTTCCTCCGTTGTCACATTTTGTAATTCAATGATGCCCACTGGTGAAATTTCCTTTGAGTCAGCAAATCCTGTCAGCTGTCCTGTAAACGAAAAAACTAACTTCATGGTGTGAAGGGCTAAAGAGTATAATCTAATCTGGACAACTATTGCGGTAATTTAATTGACATGAAAACATTTAATTCTATCCATTCGCTAATACTTTTTCAGGTGTGACTTCTGGTTACAATTTTATTCAAACAGATGCTTATTATTTAACAGTTTAAAGAATATTTTTAAGATAAAGAAAATTAATAGATAATAAATAAATACACATACATACATACATACATACATACATACATACATACATACATACATACATACATACATACATACATACATACATACATACATACATACATACATACATACATACATACATACATACATACATACATACATACATACATAAATACACATACATACATACATACATACATACATACATACATACATACATACATACATACATACATACATACATACATACATACATACATACATACATACATACATACATACATACATACATACATACATAAATACATACATACATACATACATACATACATACATACATACATACATACATACATACATACATACATACATACATACATACATACATACATACATACATACATACATACATACATACATACATACATACATAAATACATACATACATACATACATACATACATACATACATACATACATACATACATACATACATACATACATACATACATACATACATACATACATACATACATACATACATACATACATACATACATACATACATACATACATACATACATACATACATACATACATACATACATACATACATACATACATACATACATACATACATACATACATACATACATACATACATACATACATACATAAATACATACATACATACATACATACATACATACATACATACATACATACATACATACATACATACATACATACATACATACATACATACATACATACATACATAAGATAACCCGTGTGAAAATGAACGAAATCATCATATTAAACATAATATCCTTAACCAAAAGAACCACGCTGATATTGCAGATAAAGATGGCGATGAGCGTAGATTATTATTTTTATCGAAAATGTTTGACCTTCTTCACCCGATCCGATATCACGTCTAAATCAAATTTCCGTTTCCAGTCAACTTAGAATGATAAGGATAATTCATGCGCACTCCATTTCACCCTACTCCGTTTTAATCCGATTATATAACCGTACTGCTGCTCTCTGGATTGCAGACAAAATATATTTAAAATGCTTCGATATGCAATCAAGAAAACCGAAATGTTAATTGCAATCTTGGACAAACTGAACATGCAGTGTAAAATCAATAGTCCAAACAATCACGCCTCTTTAGCAGTAGCCACGTGTCAAATCATTTCATTTTCTTTCAGATGTTATCTGTATAATTTTAATGAGTACTGATATCATGTGACATGACATAGCAAGCGGACTGCAAAGAAATCACTGGTTCTTAATGACTCTTTTAGCTTAAATGCATATGGGCTAAGAAAATTTTGGTTTTCTGCAAGCTATAATTATGAACTGGTGAATTTCTTCTGAAACATACTCTCACCATTATACTGCTGCACTCAATACTAGTTTATACTCTCGTTATTATACTGTCTCACTCAATACTCATTAATGCTCTATTATACGTCTCAGTAAATACTCGCTTATAATCTCATATTATATTGTATCAGTCCATATGCATTTATACTCTCTCTATTGTACTGTCTCAGTCAATACTCATTTTTGCTCATTTTATTATACTGTCTCAGTCAATACTCATTTATAAAATAGTATACTGTCCCAGTCAATACTCATTTGCACTCTCTATTATACTGTCTCGGTAAATACTCCTTTATACTATTTTTTTTATACTGTCTTAGTCAATACTCATTTATACTTTAGTATATTGTTTCAGTAAATACTCATTTATACTCTCTTTGTTATACTGCCTAAGTACATACTCAGTAACACTTTATTATACTGTCTCAGTAAATGCTTGTTTATAATCTCATATTATATATCAGTCCATACGCATTTATACTCTCATTAACTTTAAACAAAATAATTAGCAACAATATTCTGGCTTTGTTGGAAATGTAACATGACGTTTACATCTTTCCTTATATAGTCAACATCTAAATACAATTAACATCAATACTTGGTCACAAGAAATATCGGTCATTTATCATTGCGTTCACATCGGTCATATGTGTCAATTTATTTATAAAATGTTTATCTCTGCTAATGTCAACAAATAAGTTTTAAACGGCTTACGATGACACCCTCATTATATCAAGTGAAGTTATCAAAGTATCAGGTAGAACGTTCAGAATGTGCACATAATGTGTGTACAGAATGTGCGTACAGAACGTTTGTAGAACGTGTACAAAATGTGCACACAATGTGTACATAACGTGTGTGAACATTTGCAGAATGTGTACAGAATTTCAAGAAAAAAAGGATCTGGTTAAGTAATTCCGTTTTTAAATAAGTTAAATGACAAATGAATGTTACTAGTGTTTTTAAAAAGTACCGTTAGAACGTGTATAATCTTATTCTGACACCTATTTGGGTGCAAAAGACACCCACCAACTCTGTATGACAGTGTCTGTCTGTCTGTCTGTCTGTCTCTCTCTCTCTCTGTCTCTCTCTCTCTCTCACACACACACACACACACACACACACACACAACATAAATAATTTAACCAAGTTACTGAAGTTTGTGGTCCATTTTGTATAGAAGAAATTGGGTCTGTTGATGGATATTAGATTTGTTTCCCCTAATTTTCACACCAATCGGGTAATGTTACTCTCATCTGATTCTTAAAACTGGCGGTGCTTTATGACCAAATAAAAAGATCAGACTAATCGCCCATCATATTTGTAGTCTTTCGTCTTCACCAATTTTATGAAAACGTTGCCCTCGTGAGAGCTCTTTTTCCGATAAGATTCAGAATAGGTCCGCCCCTCTCGGTGTTTTTCCACTGTAAATGTCAAAGTCGATCTAACACTGATGAGACTTTGAAGAAATTAAATTCAATTTATCAGATCTAATGGGCACCGTTCTCCGCAACTGATATTATAATCTTGGGTAAAGGCGGTGTCGAAATTGTTTTGGCTAAAGTTTAATAAATATATGTGATTTTCATAATTGGGCTAAATTGGTGGTTTTGTAGCTTCTTTAGAACGTGGATTTCAAGCTGCTACTTTGAAATCAGATGAAATCATCGAGACACTTTAAAATGTAGTGGCCATCAACGATGCCCTGTACTGTACTATACAATTACACGATGAAGTTCATTTTTACAAAACTTACATCCACGGCTAACATTGGTTTTAATCATTACCAAGCCTGGTGGCAAAGGGATGGGTGACAGATAACCACATGTCCCTTGGAAATAAAATAAAAAATATAGTAGGTTCAGCTGAGTTATTGCTCGTTTTACAAAGTAAACACACATCATTAAAATTGGTTGATCCTGAGTAATCTATAGCATATATACCTCTGTTTGCTTATAGTCGGAGATGTAAGGATTGCTGCTTTTTAAATACTACTTTGGTGGCCTATGTGATTAGAGCGTCTGCCTCAGATGCTGGAGGTCGCGGTTTCGAACCCGCACGATTCATACCAAAAACTTATAAAAATGGTGCTGCCAACTGCCTCGCTTGCAATCAGCATTAAGAGGTTAGTGTTAGGACTGGTCGTTCTAGTGTCAAGATAATGTGACTGGGTGGGACAAAGGAATAAATGAGAAGGGACGCGGCAGATACC